>JAUCBJ010006028.1:0-83723 GCA_032718475.1 Nemertoderma westbladi | reverse complement strand
CATATCGGTGAACTAATATCTCGTATCAATTAAGGGAAATGAGCAGATTACAGTGTCACGTTATTCTAACAAAAACAATAAACTAAAGTCAATTGAATAGGCTACAGCTATATTTTGGGAGCAATATTTTACTATAATCCTTTCATAAATACAGCGATTCCCATTATTACTCTTGACTCTTCAACCCTTGGTAAGTAGAAGAGAGCAGTTCAACTACATAAACCCACATTGCGCTATTAACGAAAAAAAATTGGGTGAAACCGCGCATTCCGCGCCTTCCAATAATGTTGGTAAGGAATGTGGATGGGGGTGGGTGGGGTTTACCGGTATCGCTGATATAGTTATTTATTTTCTTAAGTACATATCCCTATCGCTCACCCAAGCCAACACACGGCCGTTTAGATAGGATATGTAAGTAACGCTCTCTCAGGCTCAGCTGTTATCACGGCCTTCCTTCCAGCGGTAATACAACCCCAAGGACGGCATGTGGGTGGTGGAGAATTACGCTACCCCATGAGTGGTTTCGCACGCCCTATTGAACACAGTACGGCGCGGTACAGCGCTATGGTAGTCCGCACACCACGCCATCTCGGTATGCTGGCACTACCCACAGAAACTAAGGCACAATGAGTCCATACCCCTCCGGTTGTAACGACGGCCACCCCAGGGAGTGCGAACAAGGCCTTAACCATCTCCCTCAAGACTGCCACCCTCCGAGTAGCCATGACAACTCTACGTAGGCGGGCTGTCAGTGTGACAGGCTTGTAGTAGGGCTTGGTTGGAAAGGGCACCCCAGGGATTCCTTTATTAATGTGGGAATGGGACACGGCCCGGCCACAGTGTAGTTGTTAGTTTATATACAGTTGTTGATATTGCTTGTACCTGCTAGGTAGATACATCCCTATACAATTTATTTCTTACTAAAGGGATTTGTTTAAATAACTTTTGATAAAATAATTTTATGATACATGGGTACCGGTACGCTATCTTTTATTTAGTCTATTATTAATTATTATTAGGAAAAAAAATATTAAAGGATAAATTTTATAATATAATTAATTACTTGACTTGTTTATTCGATATTTCCGATTTTTAATATATCCTAATTTTTAAAATAAATAAATATATAAATAAAAATGTGGAATATAACGAATTACTAATATGAATAGCTAGAAACTGAAATAAAAATATGAATGAAATATTAAGAGAATCTTAAACAATTATTTATTCCAAAGTTGCGGAACTATTGCTCATGAAATTATTTGAAAAAAATATATATTCTTTGTATTTTTGATGGAAATTTAAATAATTATTTATTACATGGGAAAAAGTGGAACTTTTTTTCATTATTCTCGAGGCATTTTATTTACCGAGCTGAGCCCCAGCGAGGTTAATAAAGGGTCGAGATAATATTGAAAAAATATGTTCTACGCGTTCTTTCCCATGTAATACGTAATTTTATTCTACTTTATTGGTACTTTTTTGGTGCTCAATTCTTTAATAAACCATAGAGCAGCAGAGCAATATACTACAGTACAGTAGCGTTACAAAATAGATTATTGAACTGTCGTATTTTACTATATTGCTTCCATAGTTACTGCGATTCAAATTACTGAACTCTACTACTCCTAATGCTGCTTTACCCAATGTTAAATAATTTAGTGTTCTCGAATATTTATTACGTATCTGGAAAGCCGCTTAACTACATAAAACTAATATTGGATATTAAATTATGTTTTGGTGTACGCCTTGCAGATAGGCCCTACTAAATTTGCAATAACTTTTGATTGCGTGAATGGATTTTGCTCAAATTACGTGCAAACCTTTTCTACGTCGATACTCTTTCAACACGTTATAAAATTTAAGAAATTCCACCAAAAAATATTTTATTTTACTTTTTTCGCCGGGAAAAAAAGTAAAATCAATGCAATCCTATGGGTTACTTTTTTCCCTAGGGAAAAAAAGGCGAAACTTTTTCTCCCGATTTTGGGGTATATTCGAGCGAAAAAGTAACAATTTAAGAATATAATTGTATAAGAGGAGAGGTTGCCCCGGTTACCATATTTTCGCTATAAAATAAACTGATACAGCGACACGTAACGCTCACAGCGAAGTAATGCGCCATGAACAATACGACTTGACGTTGTGAGCTTCAAGAAGCTGTAAATGCCGATTGTCGAAATGTTAGAATGTCGGTGACTGGCTGAGCTAAGCCGAAATGTTGTTAGAAATCTAAGCTGACAATCGAAAGTATTAGGATGCGTTAGTATGAAAAAGTTACAATTAATAACGTGTATCTTAGTTAGGTATGGCAAGCTAAGGTGATGGATGACTTTATGGTTATTCTTAAGCTGATCAACTTTATAATATTTAGGGATAAATGTGGCCAGTGCAGGATAATAGTTATTACCTCTCTAGTGCATTGTCCAACATGCAAATTGTTTCACTTTCATTGGATATTCTTTCTGGTAGAGTTATTTTAATCTTTACAACAATATTTCCTTTACCTAAGTAAACGGGACAGTTTATTTAATTAAATAGTAATGCAATAATAGTTTATAATTGTCTTTAGATTATTAATCATCTAAATAAATACAATTTGTCAATTAAAAATTTTCACTTTATTATTTACTATTTGCATTGGCTACTATGTCGGGTCAACCACCTGTTACATGTAGTTACCCGCACAGTCTCTCCGAGTGGCAGCTGTTTAAAGTCCTCCAGCGTGCAAACCTCCTCGGTTATTACGACGTCTTCATCCAACAAGGAGGCGATGACGTCACACAACTCTGCGAGGCCGGTGAGGAAGAGTTTCTAGAGATCATGGCGCTGGTTGGCATGGCATCCAAACCGCTACACGTGCGGCGTCTACAGAAAGCGTTGCAGGAGTGGGTGACCAACCCCTCGGTGTTCCTCAACGCGGCCCTTCCTCGATCCGTCAACGCCAACCTCCATCCGGGCCCCGATCAACCCACAGCGCCTCGGTTGCTACTCCCTGGGGCGCCCACCTCTCGCCCAGTGCCCACCGCCCCCCAGACAGCCTCCACAACAAGCCAACCCGGATTCACCACAACCACCCGACCCCGATTAGCCACCGGGACCGCCTTGATGATGAGTAAGATGACCCCAAATCGTCCCGCTATCTCGCCTGACCTTTTAATCGCCGTGGAGAAGGAATCAACATCCAATGACGTCATTGCCTCTACATCTGAAATAAAAGTCGCAACAACAGATTCCGATCACTCATCACCGAGTCTCACAGACACATCTGTTACGCCACCGCCTCTCGCGATAGTCCAAATGGACGATGAATTCCTCCAATCGATGCACGAGTGCGCTCGAGCGTTGCTAAGCAACAGAATCAAAGGTGATTGGAGCGAAGTTCGAACGGCAGGGCCGTTAAAGCGTTTCTCGAAGGACGTTGAGTTGTTATTGGCGATGGACACGAACAGCGAGCAGTACTGGGAGTTGTTACGGCGGTACAGCGCCATCTACGGGAGGTTCGATAGCAAAAGGAAGCCGGGTCGGCAGCTCAGCAAACACGAGGCAACCATCAACGAGGCCGCCGCCATCCTCTGCCACATCAACCCCATACTCATCGCGAAGAGGGATAGTCTGTTCCCGTTGGCTAGACAGGTGATCCGTAACGCGGGTTACCAGTACAGCAGCGGTAGATCGAGGGCGCAAGCGCACGCGGAGAAGCGGATCAAACTGGAAGTCGGGTTGGATTCGAGCGAGTACGGAGGCGGAGAGACGACCGAGAGAGTTGAGGAAACCGGGGAGATGTCGAAAGAAGATATAGAGCGACGTCTGGAAGAAATAGGGGAGAGAATCGCGGAACTCTCCAGCAAACAGATGGAGTTCGAGGCCCAGATGAAAACGGCGAGAATTAACAACGATATCGCGAGTTTATATAAACTGCAATGCGAAATCGAGAACCTGAAACCGGTGATTGGTAAACTAATGGTTGAACAATCGCGTCTCGAGTTGGATAACATCGACACAGAGGGGAACGATTCCTTGTTGCATGTGAAACTAATCTCATCAAACGAACTGGAATTGTAACAAGTACTTTCTAAATGTATTTTTTTTACCGTGAAATAAAGTGCAGTTTTGCTAAATCTGAAATGAACTAATTAATTAATTATCATTTGGGATGATGAATTAATCATTTCGCCACCGAACTATTTCCATATTAAACTGTATAATCTCATAGATAATATTATATGCATGCCCAATCCTTTGCACTGAATTAATATATTTGATTGCCAGTATTGTTATTATAAATTTTTTGTTATTATAATTCGCAAACATTATGGGTGGTTTGAATAAAAACAAGTATGTACTCTAATCTCTAAAGTATATACTTCATGGATAAGTAAAGAGTAAAGTTTTAAGGGGAAGTATTGAGTAAAGTTTAGTTGATGGCTTGAATAAAACAATACTTATGCGCATACTCTTTACTCTATACTTTACTTGTGCTAGCAAACCAATCACAGTTCGCCTATTAAACGAAAAGCTTGTAATTGGCTGATGGCACAATATTGTTGCTGTTGCTATGTAAACGCCATAAACAAATATACATAGGCTAAATTTGTTTTCTTTGTAATAACTAATCGCCTGTAAATTTCCTTTCAGTTCTTCAGAATCGGTACCGGTGTGGCGTGGAATGTACGTACACTCCTAAAGGAAGTATAAAATTGTGTGGTAGCTATAGTTATTAGTGTTAGCTAGTGAAATTTATGGTAGCTTGTTTATCTCAAAAAATAGCTATATTATTCGTAAATTTTTTTAAAATAAATTTAGTTTCTTTTAACATTTTTTTTACTTTTTGTTTTTTCATGGTAGCTTGTATTTAAATGTTAGCTTGTACTTTTAAAATAATATGCCAAATAGTGTAATACAAAATGGAATAACAATATAGTATAATACATGATGAAATAACAACTAAACTAAAAATTAGTAAAATAGCTTTATAATGAAAATTTTTAAAACACTAGCTACCATTAAAAAACACTAGCTACCTTAAAAATACATCGGCTATCAAAGATTTAGTACAAGCCGATCATATTCATAAAAAATTTATAAACGTCGCTTACATAACTATGTTAAATGTCCATTAAAATGGTGAAAAATATCGTACTAGTACCTGTGCAGTAGCTAATTCTGTGCCACATAATACTGTAACACCCCCCCCCCCCCCCCCCCACATAGCATGGGTATCAAAATTTTGAATTTTGCTTATACTCTTTTTATATGTGTTTTGGTTGTATATCATAGTGTTCTAGAATATAGTTGGAACTTCTCCCACGATACTATGGTAGCTAGTAAATATTTTTGTGGTAGATAGTAATTTTTTATGTTAGCTATAAAAAAAAAAGTTTTATTTTATGTAAATAATTGTTTAATTTTTCTGAAGTTTAGTTTAAGTTTCCTGAATGAGATCCATTACATTACTCTACGAAAATAATTTAGGCTAGTTAACCCAGCAACAATAGAGGCTTGTTAACAAACCAAAAACACATACAGTATACATACAAAAATTAAAAAATAATCAGTTTTAAACATAAATACGTACTGTACTATTACTAAGTAGTAAAAAAATAACTTGCTCCATAAAAACACTAGCTACAGTACTACTGTAACAAATAATTATTTCAAAAATAGGTGTATTACAGTAGGCAGTAAATAACACTAACTACCATAAAAAATACTACCAAAACATATATAACACGAGTATAAATAAAATTCAAAATTTTGGTACCCATGCAGCCATGTGCCATGCTATACTAATATCAAATTACATTGGTGCTAATATGACCTGTTTCAAACATAGTGAATGTAGTTTTCCACAATCAAAATAGCGAGAACTAATGGAATGTATGTAGTAAAAGTATAAACGGAAACATGTTGTATGGCCATATATAGTACCATCGTAGTTCTTTAGTACTTTTTTTAGTTGATAATGTATTTTAAATATTTAAATATTTCAAATACACACTGAAAATGGTTGATCCAGGCAATAGTAGCAGCAGGCTGTTCCTAATTACTATACCACTGGTAAGCAAGTGTTAATTCGAAAAGCTATAAAAATTCTGGAATTCCTGTAACCAGGCTACAACCGATTGAATGGATAAATCCAACATGAAGTATTCCTTTCAAGCAACCTCTTGACCTACCTTGCTATTTTTGAAGTATATACTTCTTTTATTCAAACCAACTCTACTCAATACTTTACTCAATACTTTACTCTAACCTTTACTCGTATACTTTACTCGTATACTTTACTCGTATACTTTTCTTGTATACTTTACTTGTTTTATTCAAACCAATTTAACTTTTTTGGAGTACCTACTTGAGTATAAGTATATACTTGTTTTTATTCAAACCACCCATTATATTACGAAGTAGGATCATAAAACTATTATTTTGCTTAAACCTCTTCAAAATGTTCAACTTAATTATTTAGAGATTGATATTCCAGTTATATCACGCGTGGTAATTGGTAAAGCGTCACCAGAGAGTCTCTCACATCTAACAAGTACAAAGTAACTTGTCGAACCTTGCATTTGAATCCGACAGATGGATGGATAATGAATGTATTGTAAGATTTGGTTAAGGTGTTAAGGATGCTTTCTATTGTGAATGGGGTTTCCGAAGAATATACGACAGCCGAATAGATACATATTTGTCAGCTCTTCTTGTGGTTTAGGAATTACAAGTTAGACTACAATAGAACTGCTGAACCAACCTGGTCCGGGGCGATGTAAGGTTTCGTGAGAAGCAGTTCAACCACACTTGTAACCGGGGAAACGAACTTCTCTTTGTACAGCGGCTGGTCAGTTAGGGAAGCTGAAGTAGCACTCGATGTTCCTAACAGTTTGTAATTCATTTGTCGTCGATATTTTACAATCACTGGATCTTCTTCACCAACAAATATACCTGAAACAATTAATATAAAATATATTCCCGATTGAAACCCTTTCAATTTCCTATTATACATGAATTAATAATTATTATTATTTATCGGTTATTACAACAATAGTATGTGAAACCATTATTTGAGATACTTTGAAGTGAAATGGTAGATGGGAGCCACTTGGGATATCGAATGGGCTGTAACCGATTCTATTGACTTTCTTTTTTTGGTTTGGTAAGGATAACGTGCCATGGTAACCTGCTCCTTTCCATAAATTGATAATTTAACATTGATACGCGATATTAATTCGCCGAGATGGGATTTTCGTCAAGTGTTGTCCCCTCCCTCACCCCCGTAAGGCGGTAACAGTTAGTAGAAGTTTAAAGAGCCCATTTGAGCAATCAGTTGGGTGAAAAGGGCAAAAAACGTGTGAATGAAAGTTTTATAGATAGTAAAGGTAACATACCTTCTGTAGGGAGAGCATCAGTAGTGTTAATAGGGGTCCGAATGGGAACTTTACAGCTTCCACCAAATACTTTAGCCCAAAGATCGACGTTAAATGCGTGGGATAAGAGACGGTAGAGCTGGGAGCAGTTAGTAGTGGCCATACCGTGTAGCAGAAGGGACATGTGGATAGCGATGAGTACCTCAAAGAGAAGAACAACCAATGAGGGTGAATCCTCCTCTCTTTGGGTGGACAACATTGAAACAAGATTGGTCACACCTGAAGTAAAAGAAAGAAAAGGGGTCCTTAATTATTAAAAAAATGTTAGAAATTTTTTTTCCGAAATATAAATTCTTATAGTTAAAACAACAAACATTTAAACTGGTCGCTAATAGGACCCATTCACTCACATACGATATAAAATTACTTACACAAGACAATTAAGGCTGAATAATATATCATTATCCAGGTGTGAAAGGAACGGTTTATTTGCTTGTAGTTAATATTGGAATAAACTCTCGTCTTTATGACAACCAATCAAAACATAAACTTACCGGGCCATTTCGAGGGAGATGAGTTGGGAGCGACGAAGCCCACATTGTCCATGGATCCACGTTGTTTATCTCTAATATGGGCGAGGAAGATAGCGGTGGAAGCGTCGATATCGGAGAAACTCTCGAGCGATGGGTCGTGAGAGAGAGCGGATCTCGGGAGTTTATCCGAGTCGCACAAACTCTGGTAGACGCAGGAAGACAACGCCATGGCCAAGTCACGGATCGCCACTATCTTTTCCATAACAACATCTGATATATGTGATAATAAAACAAAGATAGATTATTCTGGGACTTATAAACTTACCAGAATCTGTATTTATGTTGGGCTAGGAAACATGTAAACGTAGTACCAGAGTCTGTGATTGGTGAGGTAGTAAACTTAAAAACGTTACATTAATGTTATTGACAGATAACATTCATTCCGCCACGGTAATGTAATGTACGTCCCACATTGTTGATCTTACCGATTGTCTGTACTTATCAACCTCAATTGGTAACAATATCGTTTATTGTTTTGGTTAGAAAAGCCCGCCTCTGTAACCTACTTATTTCCTTCAATTTGTAGATAACAACACAACAACGAGTATTGTATTGGTTAGAAATGCCCGCTGCTATGACCAACTCCTTTCCCTCGATTGGTAGATAACAACAACGTTTATTGTTTTGGTTAGAAAAGCCCGCCGCTGTAACCTGCTCCTTTCCCTCAATTGGTAGGTAACGACATCGGTTATTGTTTTGGTTAGAAAGGCCCGCCACTGTAACCTGCTCCTTTCCCTCGAGTGGTAGGTAACAACCTTTGTTATTGTTTTGTTTAGAAAAGTCCGCCTCTGTAACCTGCTCCTTCCCACATTCCCATCTACTTTCCCACATTCCCATCTTCCTACATTCCCATCTTCCTACATTCCCATCTTCCCACATTCCCACCCGCCTTCCCACATTCCCATCCACCTTCCCACATTCCCATCCACATTCCCACATTCCCATCATCCTACATGCCCACCCACCTTCCCATCATCCTACATCCCCACTCACCTTCCCACATTCCGATCTTCCCACCCACCATCCCGCATCCCTGCATTCCCATCTTCCCACATTCCCATCCTTCCACATTCCCATCTTCCTACATTCCCATCTTCCCACATCCCCACCCGCCTTCCCACATTCCCATCCACATTCCCACATTCCCATCATCCTACATGCCCACCCACCTTCCCATCATCCTACATCCCCACTCACCTTCCCACATTTCGATCTTCCCACCCACCATCCCGCATCCCTGCATTCCCATCTTCCCACATTCCCATCCTTCCACATTCCCATCTTCCTACATTCCCATCTTCCCACATCCCCACCCGCCTTCCCACATTCCCATCCACATTCCCACATTCCCATCATCCTACATGCCCACCCACCTTCCCATCATCCTACATCCCCACTCACCTTCCCACATGCCGATCTTCCCACCCACCATCCCGCATCCCCGCATTCCCATCTTCCCACATTCCCATCCTTCCACATTCCCATCTTCCTATATTCCCATCTTCCCACATTCCCATCTCCCCACATTCCCATCTTCCTATATTCCCACATTCCCATCTTCCTACATTCCCATCTTCCCACATTATAATATTCCTACATTCCCATCTTCCCATCCACCGCCCCACATTCCCATCTTCCCACATTACCAACTTCTTACATTCACACCAACCTTCCCATATATCCACCTTCCCATCTTCCTACATTCCCACCCACCTTCCCACATTCCCATCTCCCCACATTCCCATCAACATTCCCATTTTCCCACATTCCCATCTTCCTACATTACCACCCACCTTCACACATTCCCATCAACCTTCCCATCTCCCCACATTCCCACCCACCTTCTCACCCATCCTCCCACATTCCCATCGTCCTACATTCCCACCCACCTTCCTACATTCCCATCTTCCCATCCACCGCCCCACATTCCCATCTTCCCACATTACCAACTTCTTACATTCACACCAACCTTCCCATATATCCACCTTCCCATCTTCCTACATTCCCACCCACCTTCCCACATTCCCATCTCCCCACATTCCCATCAACATTCCCATCTTCCTACATTCCCATCTTCCTACATTACCACCCACCTTCCCATCTTCCCACCCATCTTCCCACATTTCCATCTTCCCACATTCCCATCTTCCCACCCACCTTCCCACCCATCTTCCCACAATCCCATCTTCCCACATTCCAATCTTCCCACATTCCCAACTTCCTACATTCCCACCCACCATCCAACATTCCCACCTACCTTCCAATCTTCCCACATACCCATCTTCCTACATTCCCACCCACCTCCCCACATTCACATCTTCCCACATTCCCATCTTCCTACATTCACATCTTCCTACATTCATATCTTCCTACATTCCCACCCACCTTCCCACCCATCCTCCCATATTCCCATCTCACCACATTCCCATCTTTCCACATTCCCATCTCCCTACATTCCCACCCACCTTCCCATCTTCCTACATTCCCACCCACCTTCCCACATTCCCATCTTCCCACCATTCCCCTCTTCCCACATTCCCACCCACCTTCCCACATTCCCACCCACCTTCCAATCTTCCCACCTTACCACATTCCCATCTTCCCACATTCCCACCACCTTCCCACATTGTTAATGCAAGTCAGTCTGCAAGTCAAGCGTAACAATGGCGTAGCATTAAAATATTTCGAGTGCGTCATTAAAGAGCGTAGCATTAAAATATTTCTAGTGAGGTCTATCTCAGAAAACAAATAAGTTCTAATAATATAATAATGTAATAAATGAATAAATGAATAAAGTTATTTAAAGTAAATAAATTAATAAAGTTACATTATCTCATCCTATCATTCCATACCTATAATCCAATAACTCAATATCATCCCGCTTCTAGTCACTCTCAGATTTATACGTTGACTGAAACACAATATAATGTCAACACAGTGACAGTGATAATTGGTCAGCTCTTATTGGTTATATCACACACCACCAATATCAAGGCTCATGAAATCAGCTTTCCTACATTGTAACCAATATTCATCACGTATGAGTATATAAGGCAGCACACAACATTCATTAGGTGGTAGTGCCAGTGATTTGTTGTTATGGGTTATACATTATTGTCAAGTTTACGTTTAGTAGGCTTTATGACTGTTTACTAACTCAAGCTCTCTCATACACAAGTTTATAGTATGACATAGCAGTCCTCTTTGTGGTATATCTGTCCCGTGGCATGTGCCGCAAAATATCAAGTCGCTAAAGCGTGGTAGATAGATATACGATATTAGTTGAATATTATAGGTTTTCGATGGTGCCAGAATCTGTGATTGGTGGGTTAGTAAACTAATAAACTTACCAGAGTCTGTAATTGGTGGGCTAGTAAACTAATAAACTTACCAGAGTCTGTGATTGGTGGGCTAGTAAACTAATAAACTTACCAGAGTCTGTGATTGGTGGGCTAGTAAACTAATAAACTTACCAGAGTCTGTGATTGGTGGGCTAGTAAACTAATAAACTTACCAGAGTCTGTGATTGGTGGGCTAGTAAACTAATAAACTTACCAGAGTCTTTGATTGGTGGGCTAGTAAACTAATAAACTTACCAGAGTCTGTGATTGGTGGGCTAGTAAACGAATTAACATACCAGAGTCTGTGATTGGTGGGCTAGTAAACTAATAAACTTACCAGAGTCTGTGATTGGTGGGCTAGTAAACTAATAAACTTACCAGAGTCTGTAATTGGTGGGCTAGTAAACTAATAAACTTACCAGAGTCTGTAATTGGTGGGCTAGTAAATTCTTTGACCGAAAGTAAAATTTCTTTGACAACGTTGCGTAGATGAACGACGGGATCAGCAACGATTTCTTTACTTCGCGATAAGGTGGCGTTCACTAACGGAAGTGACGTAGCCAGTGGTACCGGGGAATGGAGATTGTGTGGGTTTCTAACATCCTGGGCCAGTTCTTGTAGTAGAATTATTAGTTCCATTCGAACTGATGCTAATCCACCACCTACAGTATACAAAAAATACTTACTGTACTATATTAAGTATATTATTAAGTATATAAGTTTAGAAGGAAGTCAAAGTAAATGAATGGGCCCTAGTGAAAATACCGATTATTTTGTTTTTCATGTAATACTAAATATATTGCACCTCAATGTATTATCACCTCAATGTGAGGTTTTAAAAAATCATGATACAGAAAATTACCCGTACTTTTGAATTTTTTAAATATTTTGTATTTTTTAAATTGAAAAATACAGGGGGTGGATTTGGGGTACCTACCTGGGGTTTGAAGACTAGACTGTTTAGTGTTTAGTTTTGGTTCGATAAAGATTGGGTTGGGACTTATTATTATTATATAATTAATATAATTGTAATCGAGGACATCGAGGATTAGTAATGTAGTGCGAGTGGCAAAAGCGGAATACGGTCTAGTAACACAGTAAAACTCTAAAATAAAATATATAAAACAGTCTAAAATTATAATAAAGCAGTCACGGAATAAGAGACAAACGAGATGAGTCGCTGAATTCTCTGATTGGAATAAATTTAATGAAATCAAAAAAATTTAATTTCAAAAACTTCATTGAAATACTTCACGTGAAATAATTTTGTAAAATCAACAAACTACCAGAATTAATTGCCGCACATTATTGCATTGACTGATAACTCACCAGCGGCGCCATATAGATTACAGTAGTTAAGGAACGTCCTCAGCAGCATCTGATTGGCTTTCAACCACCGGCGCTTACGTTTAACTCTTATTCGCTTCATCTCGAACACGACTTTCTCTTCCTGTATTATTTCGTGTAATCGCGAGGCCGCTGATTGGCTAGGAGGGTTCCGCTCCATAGATACTGGAGACAAGGCGCCGAGGTCGTCTTCTAGTCGAATTGAACAGGTGTAGCCACATTCTGGAAATAATTTATTTATTTATAGATAGGAAAAAATCGTCCATGTTAAGAAAACTGACCATGTTCAGTTTTCCGTACAAACTGTATTGTAATTTTTTATGATGACTTTCAATTTTTTAGATTTATCCTTATTAAGTTTTTTTTACAGCTCTTATATATATCTTATAATCTGTACAGATACTAATTCGTTTATTGTTTTGGTTAGATGAAGTCCTCCTGTAACCTGGATTTTTAGTGAAAACCTGTTATTCTTCACATTGGGGTAAACTGCAAAGTGAAATAAAAAAGGCAGACTCTGGCTAATATAATGTACACGAAATGAGCCAGAGCCACGTGACAAACTTATGTTAAAGTGTCAACTCGATAGAATTATAAGCAAATTCTAAGCAGATGTCCCCTAATCACTTTACCACCAACAGGCAGGCAGACTAACTGTCATCGATTTAAGACCTCACAAAACCCAGTCTGAGTTCCAGAATATATGTTCCAGGTATCAATCAGGAAGAAAGGATTATAAACAATAATACGAAATGGCTGAAGGTTTTAATTTCAGATATTTCTAAAATGTTTTAATTTCAGCGCACTAGCGGTAGACTGGAGAACTGCCGAGGGATTACCGTCCCAACAATGGCGCTGCCTACGGTCTAGCATGTATATCTGTCACGTTTCAATGTAGCCAAAGAAATAATATTAACAAATAATATTAACAAAATAATAACAAATAACGAAACAAGAGAAGGTTTTTCATTTTCAGATATTTCGACCTCTAGCGACAAACTTTAGAAGTGTAGATGGAGTACCGTCCATAAAGAAAGCAATCTGTTTTCTAGTACACTAATAGTTAATAGACATGCCAAGTTTCAGCATAAACAGATTAAAATCAAGGAAACTGTAGAAGGATTTCACTTTCAGACATTTTACCCTCTTGCAGCAGACTGGAGAACTGCAGACCGATCACCTTCTACTAACAAGTTTCAGCTTAAACGGATCATAAATAACGGAATGGGTCAAAGATTTCACTTTCAGACATTTCGCCCTCTACCGCCATACAAGAGAACTCCTTAGCCTCCTTTGAATGACACAGCGAATGGTCTAGTAAAAATCTATCAAGCTTCAGCTTGAACGGCTTAAAAGCAAAGAAATGGGCGGACATTTAATGTTTAGACATGTAGCCCTCCAGCAGGCGACTGTTGAACTCACGATGTCTAAAAGTCTCTAAAATATCTCAATTTTTGCTCTTATTGATGCATACAAAAAATCATCAACTCGTTTGATATCCGACAATGTTATTAGCCTGTCAAAATCCTGCCAAGAGGCTCCACCAACTTCGTGGCTCGCCTCAAATGCTAACTGGATATAAATATAATACAATTTTCTGCAGCTCCCTACAAATAATTATTGCTATTAGGGTGGGAAATCTATTTGTCGTGAGAAGTGGGGTAGCGATATTTGAACACTATTTCGAATACTTGACTTATGTTTAATGTTTAATGTTTAATAGTTTGGGTATAAGAAAGCTAATGCTTATGGAACCCGTACACACCAAAAGAAAGTCCAACTGAAAGTAATTATAACAGTACCGGTAAGTAATTAAGTATTGCGACCAATACCGACCATGTTTACGAAACAATGACAAAAACATATATAAAACAATTGAAACATAAAAGGACGCAGTTAAATTAAAATAGTGTTCTTATAAAAATGGTTACTAATAAAATGTCTTGCTTGCTAAAGGGTTAAAGTGACGTCTGTAAAATCACGAGTATACACAGCAAATTACATAACAGTCGATAAAGTCAGATACATACACTAAAAATTACAAATATACATTAGAATTACTAAACAAATTCAATAAAATGACAGTCTATATAGTATCACGAGTATACACAGAAAGTTACATATCAGTCGATAAAATCGGATACAAGTATATCGGTTAGGGCTAATATCGATAGTTTAAGGGTTGGAAATAAAATATAAAATTAATTTAAAATATCAGATAATCCATAGCTATAAAAACAGTACGGTATGTAAAATAGATCAAGACATTTGAACACTTAAATTTACATGGATTAGCTAACAAGTTTAAGCTTTAAGGGTTAAAATAAAATATAAAATAAAATTAAAATATTCGATAAAATCGTTGTATAGAAACAGTTTGGTATGTAGAACTGATGGATTTAATTAAAATAAAATATTGCATATGAATAGCATTAAATTCACTACAAACGATGGATATATATATATATATTAGACAAAATACAAATAGAAAACATTAAAAATACAAATACCCATCACCACACAAAGCGACTCAGAACTGGTCTGCCAGCCCCGCACCTCGCAGACCGGCCCCGTCCCCGAAGCCCAAGCCTCGCCACGACCGTCGGCCGCCCCGGAGGCAGAGGGAGCTGGACCGGAGAAGCGCGAACTGCAGCCGCCGTCGAACACCCCCCATGACACACGCGAGGCCCCTCTCTCGCATTCCATCCCGCCGGGCCACGAGTGTCTCAGCGAGATGGCGGATGAGGATCTGGGCCTCGGCGCTCCAGACACCGTCGGTGGTGCCCACCAGAGGGGTGAACGACATCCTCCGGTCTTCACAGACGGTCCGGTAATGCATCTTCTTTAACCGGCACCGCTGCTCCAGGAGGGACTCGGTCGAGCGGTAGGTCTGGGCGTAAGAGGTGGCGTCAGCGTTAATTACCGCAATGTCAAACGACGCCACTCTCTGGTTCGCCCAAACCCCCCGCGCGACCAAATCCGCCCGCACTCCCCCTACCTCCCTACCTTCCCTGTCGAGGTACCCCCGGGACAGGGTCACCTCCCGCTCAACGCTGGGCGCACCGAATGCCGACGCCAGGAGTTCCCCGAAAACATCGCGAACCTCATCGTGGCGTTTCACGATGAGGCCGCCGGACTTGCAGCTGAGCGCGTGCGAGGTGGAGAACGTCCCCCCACATCCCTCGCACTTGGACGGGAGTCCTGGTGGGACGAGGCCATACCGGAGGTTCAGGCTGTCCCGGAACTCCTCGGCACTGAGGTCGGTCGGTTTGCATATGAATTGGATTATTTAAGAAATAACAAATAACAGTTGCACCATTTGGGTCTATTTAAAAATACGAACGATTGGTAAGAGATTATACTGTAAGTTACATAAAAATAAGTAGATCAAGTGAAAAATAAGTAGATAAGTAAAATAAGATAAAATGGAATGAAAGTTGGTGTTGTAATTAAAAAAAATTTTAAAATTTATTTATTATCACCTTGTGTAATATCAATCAACACTTGATTGAACCTCAGGATTTATTGGTTTTATGATGTAGGCCTATAAGTACGGCAAAATTATTTATAATCCATAGCAGTGGATAAATAGGTACCGGCACCCGGTTTAATTCAGTATACCTAGACTGTCTAGTTCTTAATTTTCTTGTATTTTACTGTTTCATAGCCTACCGGTACCCCTAACGGTTTATAATTTTGTTCAAACTGTCAAAGTTAAACCTACATTTCATTTCATCAAGATGCGCGAGATTGTCCATTTGCAAGCTGGTCAATGTGGCAACCAGATTGGAGCCAAGTTCTGGGAGGTGATCTCCGACGAACACGGTATTGACCCCACGGGCGTTTACCATGGCGACAACGATCTTCAGTTGGAGAGGATCAACGTTTATTACACGGAAGCGACCGGCGGTAAGTACGTACCGCGCGCGGTCCTCGTCGACTTGGAGCCCGGGACCATGGATTCCGTGAGGTCCGGCCCCTTCGGACAGATATTCCGTCCCGATAACTTCGTCTTCGGACAAAGCGGGGCCGGAAACAACTGGGCGAAGGGGCACTACACGGAGGGCGCCGAGCTGGTCGACTCTGTGTTGGACGTTGTCCGGAAGGAGTCAGAGAGCTGCGACTGTCTGCAGGGATTTCAGCTGACCCACTCGTTGGGCGGGGGCACCGGCTCCGGTATGGGAACCCTCATCATCTCCAAGATCAGAGAGGAGTACCCCGATCGGATGATGTTGACCTTCTCCGTGGTCCCCTCCCCCAAGGTGTCCGACACCGTAGTGGAGCCGTACAACGCCACCCTCTCCGTCCACCAACTCGTCGAGAACACCGACGAATCCTACTGCATCGACAACGAGGCCCTCTACGACATCTGCTTCCGCACGCTGAAACTAACGACCCCGACGTACGGCGACTTGAACCATCTCGTGTCCGCCACCATATCCGGCGTGACCACCTGCCTCCGATTTCCCGGACAGTTGAATGCCGATCTCCGTAAACTCGCGGTCAACATGGTCCCCTTCCCGCGTCTCCACTTCTTCATGCCGGGTTTCGCGCCTCTCACATCTCGCGGCTCGCAGCAGTACCGCGCGCTCACTGTCCCCGAGCTAACGCAACAGATGTTCGACGCTAAGAACATGATGGCCGCGTGCGACCCGAGGCACGGCCGTTACCTCACCGTCGCCGTCATCTTCCGTGGACGAATGTCCATGAAGGAAGTCGATGAACAGATCCTCAACGTGCAGAACAAGAACAGCAGCTACTTCGTGGAGTGGATCCCGAACAACGTGAAGACTGCGGTCTGCGACATCCCACCCCGAGGGCTCAAGATGGCCTCCACCTTCATCGGAAACTCCACCGCCATCCAGGAGTTGTTCAAACGCATCAGCGAGCAGTTCACCGCCATGTTCCGGAGGAAGGCCTTTCTGCATTGGTACACCGGGGAGGGGATGGACGAGATGGAGTTCACCGAGGCCGAGAGCAACATGAACGACTTGGTCAGTGAGTACCAGCAGTACCAGGACGCCACCGCTGAGGAGGATGCTGAGTTCGACGAAGAGGAGGAGGAGGCGTAGGATTCACTCGATCAACTCCGTTAGGTTGTATATGGCAGTTACATACAATCACGTGCCAAACTGGTAAATCTAATTTACTCAATATTATTTTTCATGGGCAGTTGCAATTGGGATTCATTAATTTACGAAGTGTGCTATTATTATTTTGTTGGTTCGGTTTCGGTATATTGATACACATTGAATTGTGTTCTATTTACTGTTTAGTTGTAGTGTTTAAACAATGGTTACATACAAAAACCCGTGTAATAATCTGCTACTTATATTTAATAATTAGTGCAATTATTAAAATAAAGAAATAAATAAAGTTTAGCCACGAAATTAAAATGTATTATTAGACACCGACCAGCTAACAATTAAACCTTACAGACAGACTCACTTCTTGTGGAAGGACTTTAACTTTCTCCAAATCTTGTTAACTTTTCTCCAAATCTTACGGTCCCAGAGTGCCCAGGTACGCCAAGATTATGCGAGTTAGTTAAAGAATGTTACAGAATCGGGTGGATGGAATATCAATTAAATAAGGAAACTAGATTATCACACTTGAAAAGGCTTTTCTAACCGAACCATTTATACACAATTGTGGCACTTTCTAACCAAAGCAATAAACCATGTTACGAATTGATGGATAGGAGCGGGTCCCAGAAGTGAGTTTCTAACCAAAACAATAAGCGATAACGTTACCAATTTAGGGAAAGGAGCAGGCTGTGAAGGTAGAACATACACATCCTATCCAGCATCCCCCAATTCCAACCCATATATCCATTCTTCTTCCCCCACTTTCTCCATCTGACCACATTCCCACATTGCCATGCGTTTACCCACATTCACATCTTCCCACCCACCCACATACCTACCGTACGACCGACCAACTGCCCACCTCCAAACCGCCAGCCCCACACTAAATAGTCGCTCAAAAAATAAAGGACTTCGCGCTGCACGTGAATACCAAAAGACCTCCTAATGAGAAGGTTCCCTGACTTAGTCTCTGAATGTTTGGGAAGATGGTGGAAAACACGAAAGTTGCCTAATGATAGTGAATGGGCCAAATTCCGTTACGACATTAATTTTTATCGCTAGGAAAGGGAAAAGACTACTCACCTCTGGTAAGGACTTTAACTACGTTCTCCAGCCACAAATAAAGATGGATACGAAGTTTACCCCCATCGACCTCGAATCCCGTCGCCAGTGTGCGCAGTTCCTCCACTAAGAGTTTCATGCACGCAGCGTGTTTCAGTTTCTGGGCTATAACATCCACTGACGGCGGCTCGATAATGCGAACCGTGGGAGTCCCGAACGTCGCGGGTTTACTCTCCGCGCTGGCTTTACTCTGCATTATATCCTCACTACTTCCCTCAAACTTTACGGTTTTACCCTCATCGCCACTCGACTCGAACACTTTATCGTCCTCGAACGTTCCGTCGAAGTCCCACGACAGCTGGAGGTCCTTGGGTTTGGTTGGGTCCGATATCAGAGGCCCCCAATCGTAATCCATTATCCCAGTAACTAAAATAAACAAAATTAGTAAGACGTTAAAGTAAACATGTCTCTATATTATTTGTAAATTTATAATAGTATATTAAGAATGAAAAACTGCAGTCCTCTAATTACTGAGTTGAAAGTCATCCTAAAAATCTCCTCATCTGTAGATCATTAACTCTATACGTAACAAGTAATGTAATCTACTAAAATCAATAAAGCTTACCTGTAATCGAATCTGCTCTGGCCACTGGTTGACCCCAATCACATTCGGTGTCCATAGAAACAGAGGAACCAGCCGCCACTCCCAAGTCATCTATTTGACCTGTAGCAATAAGTCTACTCGGGTTCCCGTCTGCTTGGCGAGTGTTTGCGGATGCTGATTGGTCAACGACTGGAGGCATGCGGGATATAACTTCTAGGGCGAGAGAAGGACATCCCGCCATAAAGTGGCTGTGAGCGGTGACGAAGAAGAGTTGTCGTTCGAGCGGGGAAATACCGTCCTGACATCTAAACAATGAAATGCAAAAGAAAAATATGTCATTGTATGTTAGTTGCATAGGATTCTAATAGTAAATTATACAATCAATTCCATGAATGTAAGATGCATGATGGGATAGAATCAATGACATGTATGCCAGCTGAAATAGAATCAATGACAGTATACCTACCAGCTGAAATAGAATCAATGTCATTTGTGCCAGCTGCAATAGAATCAAGGAGATTATACCTATCAGCTGCAATATAATAAAGGACATGTATGCCAGCTGCAATAGAATCAATGTCATGTGTGCCAGCTGCAATAGAATAAAGGACATGCATGCCAGCTGCAATAGAATCAAGGGCAGTATACCTACCAGCTGCAATATAATAAAGGCCATGTATGCCAGCTGTAATAGAATCAAGGTCATATGCCAGCTGCAATATAATCCAGGACAGTATACTACCAGCTGCAATAGAATCAATGTCATGTGTGCCAGCTGCAATAGAATAAAGGACAGTATACCTACCAGCTGCAATAGAATAAAGGACAGTATACCTACCAGCTGCAATATAATCAAGGTCATGTATACCAGCTGCAATATTATCACAGACATATGCCAGCTGCAATATAATCATGGTCATGTATGCCAGAATCAAGGTCATATGCCAGCTGCAATAGAATCAAGGTCATGTATATCAGCTGTAATAGAATCAATGTCATTTGTGCCAGCTGCAATAGAATAAAGGACAGTTTACCTACCAGCTGCAATAGAATAAAGGACATGCATGCCAGCTGTAATAGAATCAAGGACATGACGTATACCAGCTGCAATATTATCACAGACATATGCCAGCTGCAATAGAACCAATGACATTTTGTGCCAGCTGCAATATAATCATGGTCATGTATGCCAGAATCAAGGTCATATTATGCCAGCTGCAATAGAATCAAGGACATTTGTGCCAGCTGCAATAGAATAAAGGACAGTATACCTACCAGCTGCAATAGAATAAAGGACATGTATGCCAGCTGCAATAGAATCAAGGACATGTGTGCCAGCTGCAATAGAATAAAGGACATGACGTATACCAGCTGCAATATTATCAAAGACATATGCCAGCTGCAATAGAACCAATGACATTTGTGCCAGCTGCAATATAATCATGGTCATGTATGCCAGAATCAAGGTCATATGCCAGCTGCAATAGAATCAAGGTCATGTATATCAGCTGCAATAGAATCAATGTCATTTGTGCCAGCTGCAATAGAATAAAGGACAGTTAACCTACCAGCTGCAATAGAATCAACGACATTTGTGCCAGCTGCAATAGAATAAAGGCCAGTATACCTACCAGCTGCAATATAATAAAGGCCATGTATGCCAGCTGCAATAGAATCAAGGACATGACGTATATCAGCTGCAATATTATCAAAGGCATATGCCAGCTGCAATAGAATCAAGGACATGACGTATATCAGCTGCAATATTATCAAAGGCATATGCCAGCTGCAATAGAACCAATGACATTTGTGCCAGCTGCAATATAATCCTGGTCATGTATGCCAGAATCAAGGTCATATGCCAGCTGCAATAGAATCAAGGACATGACGTATATCAGCTGCAATATTATCAAAGGCATATGCCAGCTGCAATAGAACCAATGACATTTGTGCCAGCTGCAATATAATCCTGGTCATGTATGCCAGAATCAAGGTCATATGCCAGCTGCAATAGAATCAAGGTCATGTATATCAGCTGCAATAGAATCAAGGGCAGTATACCTACCAGCTGCAATAGAATAAAGGACATGACGTATATCAGCTGCAATAGAATCAAGGTCATGTATATCAGCTGCAATAGAATCAATGTCATTTGTGCCAGCTGCAATAGAATAAAGGACAGTTAACCTACCAGCTGCAATAGAATCAACGACATTTGTGCCAGCTGCAATAGAATAAAGGCCAGTATACCTACCAGCTGCAATATAATAAAGGCCATGTATGCCAGCTGCAATAGAATCAATGTCATGTGTGCCAGCTGCAATAGAATAAAGGACATGCATGCCAGCTGCAATAGAATCAAGGACAGTATACCTACCAGCTGCAATATAATAAAGGCCATGTATGCCAGCTGCAATAGAATCAAGGACATGACGTATACCAGCTGCAATATTATCAAAGGCATATGCCAGCTGCAATAGAACCAATGACATTTGTGCCAGCTGCAATATAATCATGGTCATGTATGCCAGAATCAAGGTCATATGCCAGCTGCAATAGAATCAAGGACATTTGTGCCAGCTGCAATATAATGAAGGGCAGTATACCTACCAGCTGCAATAGAATAAAGGACAGTATACCTACCAGCTGCAATATAATCAAGGTCATATAACGTCTTGTAGAAAAATAAGAGGGGGTCGTCGTGTCATCAAAATATGACACTTTTATCGGTAATTATAGGTGCAGTATTACTTAAATTAATACAACATAGAGTGACAGGACTAGCTTCTCAATTCCCCTGGATACATACCCCCCCCCCCCCCCCCCCCATCCCGAAACAGTTAATTAATATTAAATATTAATTACTAACGCGGATAAGGAATGTGTCTGTCTCCGTAGCAACAACGGATGACATCGCAGATGATTATAAAAATTAAAAACAGAAGAAGGAGTTGATGATGATCTCGGAGATGTAGAGAATGTCTGGGGGATTTGGTTAACAGAAGAGGCGGGAACAGAATGGCTGTTACTGTCTGTAAACGATGATTGGACTAAAAGAGTCTCCAAGGACTCAGGGTATTGCCCTAGTAACCAATGACTCATACTCCGTAGAAACGGGTCTTGGTCACTCAGTGTCTCGTAAAGTATCCTAAAAAAATACAAAATTGCATTACTTTCAAATTTATCTAATTTACTCACATTAGTACTTCCCATTTTATAACCAAAGACACAATCCAATTGAACATGAACCAATGAGAGTTAAGATTTGCTGATCATATTGTGATCATGAAAATAATTGTAACTATAATGATTAAATACAGTCTTTAAGTAGAATCAGTAGATATCATCGCTAAACTGATACTAACTGACGATTATGCAAGGTGAGTTCCACAGAGTCCTCCTGTAATCGACTGATAATGATAGCCAATTGGGGGTCGTGTAGTCTGTTAATACAGACCTCAAGGGCGTCGTCCAGATGGTCACAGAGTAGAAAGAATCCAGCCGCCTGTTCGAAACGTTGTTTCCCTAACAACGCGTAGGCGTTCTTCAGTGCAGCTTTACGCCATCTAGAGATACACAATAGCAACCAATAATGAGTTTTATATTTTACCAAAAGCACCGACATTTACATTACCAAAACTCTTGAAAAAGTGGCATTATTATTTAATCCTCGGCAACCAATCTGATATAAAGTTAAACAATGAAACAGAACTGTGAAATCACCCGCCCCGTTTTGTCGAAACCGCCCCGCCTCGACAAAAAATATTTTGGTAATAATACACAATGTTTGTTATGCCAAAATACAATATCAATTCAATCACTATATCTACATTTTCCTACGGGCAAGTCAAGTGTTCTTATTCTATATTACTAACAGGTATTACAGTGTTGGAGTCAATGGCTTCTATGTCCTACTCAATTTATCGATTATACTTAATGTTATTGAGTTTATTGTTTTCCTTAAAGTTACCCACTCTTCTACACAAGTGTGAATGTCAAAGCCAAGCTAACATTAAAGCATAGAACATCGCCGTGACCGTCACAAAAGTCGACACCCCCTCCCCCCTCTGTCTGCAAGCTCTAACCCGCCCCCCCTCCCCCCCCTAGTGCGTGACATACTTTATGAACGCCCCCTTTTCCGTTATAAAACATAGCTTTTTTAAGTGACAGATTTTTATTAATTAAATTGACTTTTACCTGTCCTGGGTGAAATCATTTTGGAAGAAATTCGTCATTTTGGAATCGCGAACTGACCGAAACAAGGCGGTCACCAACGATTTCTTCCCCATGGCCAGGTAGTAGAATGCGGCATCTAGCGGATCTTGTCGGGATTGGAAAGCCGACTTAGCTAGTTGCTCCACTAACCGCTTGAGTAACGTTATAGAACGCAGCCACCACCCGACCCCTAGACTTTTGAGTTCGGACCATGTTGGACTGCCTTTCTTTACGCCTAAAGTTTATATGTAAAAATTAAGTAGTCGGTAACAAAAAATTAAAATGTTAAAAGGTCATGTAATAGTGAATTTCGCCAAATCAATCATTTTGTGAGTTCATTAAAACACCAGGCTTTTTTTTAAATAAATATGAAGAGCCGCTTGTTCCATTTTTTGTGTAAATAAATTAGACGCAACACCCATGGTGCATTATACGAGGAATTCCAACCTGGAATGAGTTCAATTAAAGCGGCCTGAGTCTCGGAATGGAAGGCCCAAGCAAAGTAGCTGGAATCCAGACCCCGCTGACGCAACTTAGCGCGTTCGTAAGGAGGCAATGAACGACTCAGACAGGAATGCAGTCGCATTGCTATAAGGAACTTAACGCCGCATTCATCTAAACTCTCACCACCTGCAAGGAATTCCAGCATACCCGTTACAGTCTGGACTAATTATAGTTGTTATTGTTGGCCTTATAACTTCTACTATAAATACAAACACGTACCATAAAACCAATTGTATTTTATAAAGCTGTCAGAGTGTAATACTACTATGCCAATATATCTTTAATCAGCAAAGTCCTTGGCCACTCTAAATAGGAACTGGCTCCATCCGTAGTGCGACGGAAGCCATGCCTAACTCAATATTGCAGCATTAGATCACCAATTAGGCTTTATTATATGATTGCCATTGGTTTCTTTGAAATACTGCTAAGAATAAAAAATACTGCTAAGAGTAAAAAATACTGCTAAGAGTAAAAAATACTGCTAAGAATAAAAAATACTGCTAAGAATAAAAAATATATT
Organism: Nemertoderma westbladi; assembly: GCA_032718475.1. NCBI lineage: Eukaryota > Metazoa > Xenacoelomorpha > Nemertodermatida > Nemertodermatidae > Nemertoderma > Nemertoderma westbladi. The sequence continues at coordinate 59,086 of JAUCBJ010006028.1, read as the reverse complement.
TTTATTCGAAAATGGAAATATTACGCAACTTCGTCGACAGAAGAGGATGTACTGTACCGTACATAATGTGCAACATTATCCAGCGGGTAATAAACTTATCATTCGAGGTTAAGACCCCTAGATCCCTTCCTATAATAAACTTATAATAATGAAACGGCCATTAGTTGAAATTTTACAATTTTCCCACACTTTACTACCGTCTTGTTTAGCCTATACTGATCGTGTGAAGCCGATACAACTACTGTTATAAAGCTTATCAACGGCCCAATACAGGGCCTATTGTCGTCGACATATAAGTCAATGCTTCCTTCCTGACAGCTGATAAACAAAAGTATAGCCGAAACTCATATGTGAGTTGAAACCAAGTCAGAACGGTTTTACTGTAACTCATATGTGAGTTTTCACCAAATGGAGATGGCGTTTTAGAAAAATCGTCACCAGTTTAAGGGTTAACCATATACAGGAATCATCCGCACCAGTACGATTTTATTCCTTACCGGTATTCCTACTGTCCTGCCTGTTGGGCTGAATCGAAGTCCCCAAGCCGTCTGATTGGAAGGAACCAATCACATCGGCCAACGCTAGAAGGTGAATTTGGTCTAAACCAGTTAGACCCGGTAGGTGGGTGTGTGTGAGAACGTAAGTGAGCAAACGCGCCTGGTAAGGAAGGATGATGTTTAATATATAAATTATTAATAAAACTCTTTTAACTGATAATCTTGGAACTAATAATTATAAAAAGTGGAACTATAAATGATCTTCACACCCACTATCGGTTCAGAAACTATTCTCACCCACTATCGGTTCAGAAACTATTCTCACTCACTATCGGTTTGAGGAACTATTCTCACCCATTATCGGCAGAGGAACTATTGTCACTCATTATCGGTTGAGGAACTATTCTCACTCACTATCGGTTTGAGGAACTATTCTCACCCATTATCGGCCGAGGAACTATTCTCACTCACTATCGGTTTGAGGAACTATTCTCACCCATTATCGGTAGAGGAACTATTGTCACTCATTATCGGTTGAGGAACTATTCTCACTCACTATCGGTTTGAGGAACTATTCTCACCCATTATCGGCCGAGGAACTATTCTCACCCATTATCGGCCGAGGAACTATTCTCACTCACTATCGGTTTGAGGAACTATTCTCACCCATTATCGGCAGAGGAACTATTCTCACTCACTATCGGCAGAGGAACTATTGTCACTCATTATCGGTTGAGGAACTATTCTCACTCACTATCGGTTTGAGGAACTATTCTCACCCATTATCGGCAGAGGAACTATTCTCACTCACTATCGGTTTGAGGAACTATTCTCACTCACTATCGGTTTGAGGAACTATTCTCACTCACTATCGGTTGAGGAACTATTCTCACTCACTATCGGCAGAGGAACTATTCTCACTCACTATCGGCAGAGGAACTATTGTCACTCATTATCGGTTGAGGAACTATTCTCACTCACTATCGGTTTGAGGAACTATTCTCACCCATTATCGGCAGAGGAACTATTCTCACTCACTATCGGTTTGAGGAACTATTCTCACCCATTATCGGCAGAGGAACTATTCTCACTCACTATCGGTTTGAAGAACTATTCTCACTCACTATCGGTTGATGAACTATTCTCACTCACTATCGGTTTGAAGAACTATTCTCACTCACTATCGGTTTGAGGATCTATTCTCACTCACTATCGCGTTGAGGAACTATTCTCACTCACTATCGGTTTGAGGAACTATTCTCACTCACTATCGGTTGAGGAACTATTCTCACTCACTATCGGTTTGAGGAACTATTCTCACCCATTATCGGCAGAGGAACTATTCTCACTCACTATCGGTTTGAGGAACTATTCTCACCCATTATCGGCAGAGGAACTATTCTCACTCACTATCGGTTTGAGGAACTATTCTCACCCATTATCGACATAGGAACTATTCTCACTCATTATCGGTTGATGAACTATTCTCATTCACTATCGGTTTGAGGAACTATTCTCACCCATTATCGGCAGAGGAACTATTGTCACTCATTATCGGTTGAGGAACTATTCGCACTCACTATCGGTTCGAGGAACTATTCTCACCCATTATCGGCAGAGGAATTATTCTCACTCACTATCGGTTGATGAACTATTGTCACTCACTATCGGTTGAGAAACTATTGTCACTCACTATCGGTTGAGAAACTATTCTCACTCACTATCGGTTTGAGAAACTATTCTCACTCATTATCGGCAGAGGAACTATTCTCACTCACTATCGGTTGAGAAACTATTCTCACTCACTATCGGTTGAGGAACTATTCTCACTCACTATCGGTTTGAGGAACTATTATCACTCACTATCGGTTTGAGGAACTATTCTCACTCACTATCGGTTGAGGAACTATTCTCACTCACTATCGGCTTGAATAACTAATCTCACTCACTATCGGTTTGAGGAACTATTCTCACTCACTATCGGTTGAGGAACTATTCTCACTCACTATCGGTTTGAAGAACTATTCTCACTCACTATCGGTTTGAGGATCTATTCTCACTCACTATAGGTTTGAGGAACTATTCTCACCCATTATCGGTAGAGGAACTATTGTCACTCATTATCGGTTGAGGAACTATTCTCACTCACTATCGGTTTGAGGAACTATTCTCACCCATTATCGGCCGAGGAACTATTCTCACCCATTATCGGCCGAGGAACTATTCTCACTCACTATCGGTTTGAGGAACTATTCTCACCCATTATCGGCAGAGGAACTATTCTCACTCACTATCGGCAGAGGAACTATTGTCACTCATTATCGGTTGAGGAACTATTCTCACTCACTATCGGTTTGAGGAACTATTCTCACCCATTATCGGCAGAGGAACTATTCTCACTCACTATCGGTTTGAGGAACTATTCTCACTCACTATCGGTTTGAGGAACTATTCTCACTCACTATCGGTTGAGGAACTATTCTCACTCACTATCGGCAGAGGAACTATTCTCACTCACTATCGGCAGAGGAACTATTGTCACTCATTATCGGTTGAGGAACTATTCTCACTCACTATCGGTTTGAGGAACTATTCTCACCCATTATCGGCAGAGGAACTATTCTCACTCACTATCGGTTTGAGGAACTATTCTCACCCATTATCGGCAGAGGAACTATTCTCACTCACTATCGGTTTGAAGAACTATTCTCACTCACTATCGGTTGATGAACTATTCTCACTCACTATCGGTTTGAAGAACTATTCTCACTCACTATCGGTTTGAGGATCTATTCTCACTCACTATCGCGTTGAGGAACTATTCTCACTCACTATCGGTTTGAGGAACTATTCTCACTCACTATCGGTTGAGGAACTATTCTCACTCACTATCGGTTTGAGGAACTATTCTCACCCATTATCGGCAGAGGAACTATTCTCACTCACTATCGGTTTGAGGAACTATTCTCACCCATTATCGGCAGAGGAACTATTCTCACTCACTATCGGTTTGAGGAACTATTCTCACCCATTATCGACATAGGAACTATTCTCACTCATTATCGGTTGATGAACTATTCTCATTCACTATCGGTTTGAGGAACTATTCTCACCCATTATCGGCAGAGGAACTATTGTCACTCATTATCGGTTGAGGAACTATTCGCACTCACTATCGGTTCGAGGAACTATTCTCACCCATTATCGGCAGAGGAATTATTCTCACTCACTATCGGTTGATGAACTATTGTCACTCACTATCGGTTGAGAAACTATTGTCACTCACTATCGGTTGAGAAACTATTCTCACTCACTATCGGTTTGAGAAACTATTCTCACTCATTATCGGCAGAGGAACTATTCTCACTCACTATCGGTTGAGAAACTATTCTCACTCACTATCGGTTGAGGAACTATTCTCACTCACTATCGGTTTGAGGAACTATTATCACTCACTATCGGTTTGAGGAACTATTCTCACTCACTATCGGTTGAGGAACTATTCTCACTCACTATCGGCTTGAATAACTAATCTCACTCACTATCGGTTTGAGGAACTATTCTCACTCACTATCGGTTGAGGAACTATTCTCACTCACTATCGGTTTGAAGAACTATTCTCACTCACTATCGGTTTGAGGATCTATTCTCACTCACTATAGGGTTGAGGAACTATTCTCACTCACTATCGGTTTGAGGAACTATTCTCACTCACTATCGGTCGAAGAACTATTCTCACTCATTATCGGCAGAGGAACTATTCTCACTCACTATCGGTTTGCGAAACTATTCTCACTAACTATCGGTTGAGGAACTATTCTCACTCACTATCGGTTGATGAACTATTCTCATTCACTATCGATTGAGGAACTATTCTCACTCACTATCGGTTGATGAACTATTCTCATTCACTATCGGTTGAGGAACTATTCTCACTCACTATCGGTTGAGGAACTATTCTCACTCATTATCGGCAGAGGAACTATTCTCACTCACTATCGGTTTGCGAAACTATTCTCACTAACTATCGGTTGAGGAACTATTCTCACTCACTATCGGTTGATGAACTATTCTCATTCACTATCGGTTGAGGAGCTATTCTCACTCACTATCGGTTGAGGAACTATTCTCACTCACTATCGGTTTGAGGAACTATTCTCACTCACTATCGGTTGAGGAACTATTCTCACTCATTATCGGCAGAGGAACTATTCTCACTCACTATCGGTTTGCGAAACTATTCTCACTAACTATCGGTTGGGGAACTATTCTCACTCACTATCGGTTGATGAACTATTCTCATTCACTATCGGTTGAGGAGCTATTCTCACTCACTATCGGTTGAGGAACTATTCTCACTCACTATCGGTTTGAGGAACTATTCTCACTCACTATCGGTTGAGGAACTATTCTCACTCACTATCGGTTTGAGGAACTATTCTCAGTCACTATCGGTTGAGGAACTATTCTCACTCATTATCGGCAGAGGAACTATTCTCACTCACTATCGGTTTGCGAAACTATTCTCACTAACTATCGGTTGGGGAACTATTCTCACTCACTATCGGTTGATGAACTATTCTCATTCACTATCGGTTGAGGAGCTATTCTCACTCACTATCGGTTGAGGAACTATTCTCATTCACTATCGGTTGAGGAACTATTCTCACTCATTATCGGTAGAGGAACTATTCTCACTCACTATCGGTTTGCGAAACTATTCTCACTCACTATCGGTTTGCGAAACTATTCTCACTAACTATCGGTTGAGGAACTATTCTCACTCACTATCGGTTGAGGAACTATTCTCACTGACTATCGGTTGATGAACTATTCTCACTCACTATCGGTTGAGGAACTATTCTCACTCACTATCGGTTGAGGAACTATTCTCACTCACTATCGGTTTGATGAACTATTCTCACTCACTATCGGTTTGAGGTACTATATTCTCACTCACTATCGGTTGAGGAACTATTTTCACCTATTATCGGTTGAGGAACTATTCTCACTCACTATCGGTTGAGGAACTATTCTCACTCACTATCGGTTGATGAACTATTCTCACTCACTATCGGTTTGAGGAACTATTCTCACCCATTATCGGCAGAGGAACTATTCTCACTCACTATCGGTTTGAAGAACTATTCTCACTCACTATCGGTTGATGAACTATTCTCACTCACTATCGGTTTGAAGAACTATTCTCACTCACTATCGGTTTGAGGATCTATTCTCACTCACTATCGCGTTGAGGAACTATTCTCACTCAATATCGGTTTGAGGAACTATTCTCACTCACTATCGGTTGAGGAACTATTCTCACTCACTATCGGTTTGAGGAACTATTCTCACCCATTATCGGCAGAGGAACTATTCTCACTCACTATCGGTTTGAGGAACTATTCTCACCCATTATCGGCAGAGGAACTATTCTCACTCACTATCGGTTTGAGGAACTATTCTCACACATTATCGACATAGGAACTATTCTCACTCATTATCGGTTGATGAACTATTCTCATTCACTATCGGTTTGAGGAACTATTCTCACCCATTATCGGCAGAGGAACTATTGTCACTCATTATCGGTTGAGGAACTATTCTCACTCACTATCGGTTCGAGGAACTATTCTCACCCATTATCGGCAGAGGAATTATTCTCACTCACTATCGGTTGATGAACTATTGTCACTCACTATCGGTTGAGAAACTATTGTCACTCACTATCGGTTGAGAAACTATTCTCACTCACTATCGGTTTGAGAAACTATTCTCACTCATTATCGGCAGAGGAACTATTCTCACTCACTATCGGTTGAGAAACTATTCTCACTCACTATCGGTTGAGGAACTATTCTCACTCACTATCGGTTTGAGGAACTATTATCACTCACTATCGGTTTGAGGAACTATTCTCACTCACTATTGGTTGAGGAACTATTCTCACTCACTATCGGTATGAATAACTAATCTCACTCACTATCGGTTTGAGGAACTATTCTCACTCACTATCGGTTTCAGGAACTATTCTCACTCACTATCGGTTGAGGAACTATTCTCACTCACTATCGGTTTGAAGAACTATTCTCACTCACTATCGGTTTGAGGATCTATTCTCACTCACTATAGGGTTGAGGAACTATTCTCACTCACTATCGGTTTGAGGAACTATTCTCACTCACTATCGGTTTGCGAAACTATTCTCACTAACTATCGGTTGAGGAACTATTCTCACTCACTATCGGTTGATGAACTATTCTCATTCACTATCGGTTGAGGAACTATTCTCACTCACTATCGGTTGAGGAACTATTCTCACTCATTATCGGCAGAGGAACTATTTTCACTCACTATCGGTTTGCGAAACTATTCTCACTAACTATCGGTTGAGGAACTATTCTCACTCACTATCGGTTGATGAACTATTCTCATTCACTATCGGTTGAGGAGCTATTCTCACTCACTATCGGTTGAGGAACTATTCTCACTCACTATCGGTTTGAGGAACTATTCTCACTCACTATCGGTTGAGGAACTATTCTCACTCATTATCGGCAGAGGAACTATTCTCACTCACTATCGGTTTGCGAAACTATTCTCACTAACTATCGGTTGGGGAACTATTCTCACTCACTATCGGTTGATGAACTATTCTCATTCACTATCGGTTGAGGAGCTATTCTCACTCACTATCGGTTGAGGAACTATTCTCACTCACTATCGGTTTGAGGAACTATTCTCACTCACTATCGGTTGAGGAACTATTCTCACTCACTATCGGTTTGAGGAACTATTCTCACTCACTATCGGTTGAGGAACTATTCTCACTCATTATCGGCAGAGGAACTATTCTCACTCACTATCGGTTTGCGAAACTATTCTCACTAACTATCGGTTGGGGAACTATTCTCACTCACTATCGGTTGATGAACTATTCTCATTCACTATCGGTTGAGGAGCTATTCTCACTCACTATCGGTTGAGGAACTATTCTCATTCACTATCGGTTGAGGAACTAATTCTCACTCATTATCGGCAGAGGAACTATTCTCACTCACTATCGGTTTGCGAAACTATTCTCACTAACTATCGGTTGAGGAACTATTATCACTCACTATCGGTTGATGAACTATTCTCACTAACTATCGGTTGAGGAACTATTCTCACTCACTATCGGTTGATGAACTATTCTCACTCACTATCGGTTGATGAACTATTCTCACTCACTATCGGTTTGAGGTACTATATTCTCACTCACTATCGGTTGAGGAACTATTTTCACCTATTATCGGTTGAGGAACTATCCTCACTCACTATCGGCTGAGGAACTATTCTCACCTGCGCCGGTCCAAATTGAGAAGGAGAAATCTCCCGTCCTCTGGACAACGTTCTCGGCTTCTCGAACAAATTGTTATCCAAATCTTCTTCAGTTGGCAACTCAAACAACGAGGAATAATTATCCGGCGTGGTTCTAATAAATAAATAAAAAATGTCTGACAAATATGAAATCACCGGCAGGAATTGGGGTGATTTTTACAGGCTGGTTTAGACTCACCTCACCACCTACTCCATGGCAGAGGGTTAGACTCAACTCACCACCTACTCCATGACAGATTTACTTTAGATTAATGCCTTGACTATCCCTAACCGAAAATCGAGCTGCCCCCCCCCCTCAGTATTACTTTCAGTATGCTTACTCTGTAGCTACTACTGGTTGTTTAACGTCAACTGAGTTAGCTGCCCCTCCTCCCCCAGTATGCGCCCCTATTATGTCAGCCTCCACAGCCAGCAGGGCGTGCAGCGGTAGGGGAGGAATAGAAGTGATCTCCACGTAATCCAACCGCACACTGTCGGCCGCGGCGCATTCAGAAAGGGCCGGAGCGTCTTTGGGAGAAGTTCCGCTAATCGAGATAGTTCGAACTCGGAAGGAACCTCGTCGGGGTGGATAACAGGAGGTGTCGTCGCCTAATGAAATAAAGTACAGACTCGTAATGTTTATAATGAAATAAAGTACAGACTCGTAATGTTTATAATGAAATAAAGTGCAGACTCGTAATGTTTATAATGAAATAAAGTGCAGACTCGTAATGTTTATAATGAAATAAAGTGCAGACTCGAAATGTTTAAATTGAAATAAAGTGCAGACTCGTAATGTTTAAATTGAAATAAAGTGCAGACTCGTAATGTTTATAATGAAATAAAGTGCAGACTCGTAATGTTTATAATGAAATAAAGTGCAGACTCGAAATGTTTAAATTGAAATAAAGTGCAGACTCGTAATGTTTAAATTGAAATAAAGTGCAGACTCGTAATGTTTATAATGAAATAAAGTGCAGACTCGTAATGTTTATAATGAAATAAAGTGCAGACTCATAATGTTTAAAATGAAATAAAGTGAGTTTTACGAGAAAGGTTAGAGTATATTGGCCGTTTAATGATAACTAATATGACCGTCATAACGTCATTCATAACGGTAGGCTGTTAGATTTTTTGCTGATTTATTGAAGCTGATTTATTGACTGTTCCAGAAATAAACTCGACTTTTACAATAATAAACCACCTGGTTCAGTAATGTACTAACCTACAGCTAGTACCCGGTTAACAGCCTTCTCGCCAGCCACGGTTCGCACTAAGTGAGCGAGAATAGCTTTAACTCGTTTCATCTTCCCACTGCTAAGCAGTTCCTGGAGCTGTTTGGGGTGATACTGAGGCAGAACAGGAGCCACTAAACGGGCTTCCTCAAACAACCCTAAACCAAAACAACAAGCAATTAATTCGGGAACAAATTAATAATTGAAAATGAACAATAATTTAAACGTAACCGCAACTATAGGGGCTTATCATCAGCATGTGACATATTAGATTAAACCTAAATAACGAATCTTAGTTAACACCAAACGCAAACCTAACCTAATACCTAACATAACCTAGTTAAAACCGAACTTAACATAATTTATACTTATCTTACCTAAATAATACCTACCAGTTCTACCTTACCGATTTAATTAATTACTCTACTTACCTAACTTCTATGTAATTAATATAATACCTAACTTTAACTTTTTACGTAATACTTAACATACCAAGCTTGAATCCAGAATCAAAGCTGAAGTCCCTACCGATAGCGGCCGCAGGCGTGGGTCGTTTTTTGGAGCGTCTGGGTGACACAACAAACTGAATCTCGGATAAACTCTGTTCAATACTGCTACTGCCGTCGCCTATAAATGAGCCAGTATCGTTAGCTATAAGTGCACAGTGAAGAACAAACAGTCGATCTATTACACCGTCAACACTGATAATCATGGAACAACAGGTCCAATAATTACAAACCAACTAACCAATGGAGACTACAAAGGGTGTCTGCGGGTTCCATTGTGTGTAGATATGCATTTCATTCTCTAGACCAACCATTAGCACACCATTCCGTAGCCACGCAATGAGAACTGGTTGGGCTGGTAGACCATCGGCGCTCTGTAAGTCAATCTCTCGTAACTGCATCCAACGGGAGGTCCCTGGATGTTCGGAGATCTCCACGGGCGTTGGGGACAGAAGTGTAGCAGCTACACTCGGCTAAAAGGATACAGAGACGGCTATACAATAGAGGGAGGCTGCGGGGACAGAAGTGTAGCAGCTACACTCGGCTAAAAGGATACAGAGACGGCTACAACAGAGGGAGGCTACGGGGACAGAAGTGTAGCAGCTACACTCGGCTAAAAGGATACAGAGACGGCTACAACAGAGGGAGGCTGCGGGGACAGAAGTGTGGCAGCTACACTCGGCTAAAAGGATACAGAGACGGCTACAACAGAGGGAGGCTACGGGGACAGAAGTGTAGCAGCTACACTCGGCTAAAAGGATACAGAGACGGCTACAACAGAGGGAGGCTACGGGGACAGAAGTGTAGCAGCTACACTCGGCTAAAAGGATACAGAGACGGCTACAACAGAGGGAGGCTACGGGGACAGAAGTGTAGCAGCTACACTCGGCTAAAAGGATACAGAGACGGCTACAACAGAGGGAGGCTACGGGGACAGAAGTGTAGCAGATACACTCGGCTAAAAGGATACAGAGACGGCTTCAACAGAGGGAGGCTACGGGGACAGAAGTGTAGCAGCTACACTCGGCTAAAAGGATACAGAGACGGCTACAACAGAGGGAGGCTACGGGGACAGAAGTGTAGCAGCTACACTCGGCTAAAAGGATACAGAGACGGCTACAACAGAGGGAGGCTACGGGGACAGAAGTGTGGCAGCTACACTCGGCTAAAAGGATACAGAGACGGCTACAACAGAGGGAGGCTGCGGGGACAGAAGTGGAGCAGCTACACTCGGCTAAAAGGATACAGAGATGGCTACAACAGAGGGAGGCTGCGGGGACAGAAGTGTGGCAGCTACACTCGGCTAAAAGGATACAGAGACGGCTATACAGAGACAGATACAGAGACAGATACAGAGACAACAGAGGAGGAAGCGGGTGCTGAAATACAGGATAAACTAGAGTATTTTAAAAACTATGAAAAATTAATAGATGTGAAATACAAAATTAGCTGTTATTTGTAACAAACCTGTCGCATCAATGCTTTGTATCCCCCAGTAACCTTAACAATGGGAGTTCGTTCTTCTTGTTGACTAGTTAGTTGTAAATAATAACTCGAAACCGGTGCGTAGGCAATAACTCTAGAACCGACAGCCACGGTTAACAAATGAGACCCATCCTCCATGGAAACCCAGTCTAACTGCAACGGTTGCTTGGCAACCTCGGAGATTAACTCAAATGCCTAAAACAATTCAAATATTTTAGTGTAAAGCTGTAAACATCTATCTGGGAGCTATAAGACAAACTATTCTCATCAACTTAGGGCTAATACGCTCGTTACGATAAACTTCGGCAGATAAACGCATGCGGTGAGTTTCTCGTTTACATTGTTTAAGAATCAACTCACCTTATACATAAATGGCGGGTGTCTAACAGACCCGTCCGCTTCACTGTCAGTCACTTCGAGAGAATCGACGCTCCGAGCGAAATAAGGAAGAGAATCCCCGGCGATGTCGAGGGATTCCTTTCGGAACATCTTGCGTCGTAACGATGGTGACGTTCTCATTGGGTTGTGAGCGGCGACGGGTTGTATAGGTGGCGTAGCGGGCTGCGGGAGGGGGGGCGGGGGGTTAAAGATTTACAGCAACGCAATAGGTGCGCCAGATACGGCGCATATCACATAATTTGCGAATCAGCAATGTTAATTCTCCAAAAAGGAAAATGAGCAGGTTATAACCAAAACAATAAACGTCAAATAGCACAGGTTACGGTTTGTTTCACTTTTGCTTGTAATTAGATGGGTTTATTTCGATGTTCCTTAAACAGATACAAGTCCCAGTACATTACAATATGGGATACGGAATATAACTTACAATTGGCGATCCTGGTTTAAGAATATCTTCGAGAACCCACTTGGAGCCTCCGGTACTTTCGCACTCGTAAACGCTGACGCCAATATCCATGCCGATAAAGTACGCGCAACAGAGTCGCGAATTATGTGCACAACTTAATGCTAAAGGTCGTCCAGGCAACGCCAACGAACTGCTCTCCGATTGGTCCATTTTCCATTGCGTCCAGTGGAAGTTGGACGGTTTCAGGTAACCAGGAATGTCGTTGAATGTATCTGCGCGATAAATATAATAAAAATGTAGGAAACAAACGAGAACCAACGACATTAAATACTTTATATTACAATTGACCGGGATTCCGAATCAAACAGATACATTACCAACCTCGAGCGGGGGCCCCCGGGTCCGAAAACTCGCAGGTCCAGAATCGCAGATACGAGTCGGTGCAACTGGTTGCTATGAGATACGGAGCGGTGCAGGCCGGGTAGATACTGCTGCTGCTGAGGTGTCCAGCTGCGACAGTGGAATGCAGGATGAAGGCGTCGGAAGGTAGCGGGAGCGCCTTACAATAAACCTGTGACGAACATTAGCGATACAATAAACCACATTGGGGGTAAAAAAAAGTAGATAAAGAGTAACTTATAAAAGTCCGTATCCGATACGACTTTATGAAACTCTTTTTTGTGGAATAGTTTCTAGAAATTCATTGACTCAATGTGAAATTGAGAATTTAAAATGTTAAAATCTTTCAATAATGTATGAATATAAAAAAAAGAAAGAGATAAAAAGAGCTTAAAAACTTATAAAATGTAACAAAAAGCAAAAAGTAACATTTTTCAAACATTTTTTAAATTATTTTGTGAAAATAAATTATTATATTACATTGATAGCTTAATAAATTAGTTTTTATACCTTTTTAGTGTTAACATGAAGTTTAGCTGTGGAATTATTAGATGCGGTTGTTCTCATACGATTATAGAAATTCGACATCGATGAGAACTCCTCGTAAACGTTGTCTGAGTCATCGTCGGATGACCAATCAGGGTCCACGGATAAGGTCGTAGATTGAGTTATAAGTTTCTTAGTAGCTGTAATGGTAATATTGTAACACAATCACATTGGCGCTCTCCCTAAACAGATGCACGACAATGATTTCAAGATGAACTTATAGGGTTCTGGTATTATCTGTCTGGATTAAAATAAATGCCCGGTATATTAGTATAATAAAATAGTTATTGTGATTTAGAGTTTTAGACACATCATCAACTTTAGCAAAGGGTTGGTTATAAAAATAACTTTAGGGTTTCTTAAAACATTTTCTATGTTATCTGCTATGTTAGCGGCTGCTGTTGTGCCTCTCATTGTCTTATAATAGTGACCCCAAGTGGCTCACACGTTTAGCACTAACATTGGCTAAAGGATGCAACTCCAGAATTACGAATAGTAATAGAAAGGAACCACATGTGTATCGTATCGCTCTCGAGAACCACGACGAAGAATCGCTCCTTAAAGAGGTCGAGTAGAGGGGAGCTGTTGTCGGTTGGAGTCTCGGCAGCAGGTTTGCTTGCGAACGAAGTATTACCGCCAATAATAAACTGTTCGGGAAATACGTACATCAACTGGACTCTGTCCCAGTCCTAAACAAACAAACACGTACATTAGCTGGACTCTGTCCCAGTCCTAAACAAACAAACACGTACATTAGCTTGACCCTGTCCCAGTCCTAAACAAACAAACACGTACATCAACTGGACTCTGTCCCAGTCCTAAACAAACAAACACGTACATTAGCTGGACTCTGTCCCAGTCCTAAACAAACAAACACGTACATTAGCTTGACCCTGTCCCAGTCCTAAACAAACAAACACGTACATCAACTGGACTCTGTCCCAGTCCTAAACAAACAAACACGTACATTAGCTGGACTCTGTCCCAGTCCTAAACAAACAAACACGTACATTAGCTTGACCCTGTCCCAGTCCTAAACAAACAAACACGTACATCAACTGGACTCTGTCACAGTCCTAAACAAACAAACACGTACATTAGCTGGACCCTGTCCCAGTCCTAAACAAACAAACACGTACATTAGCTGGACCCTGTCCCAGTCCTAAAAAAAACAAACACGTACATCATCGTACTATCCCAGTCCTAAATAAACAAACACGTACATTAGCTGGACTCTGTCCCAGTCCTAAATAATCAAACACGTACACTAGCTGGACTCTGTCCTAGTTCTAAATAAACAAACACGTACATTAGCTGGACTCTGTCCTAGTTCTAAATAAACAAACACGTACATTAGCTGGACCCTGTCCCAGTCCTAAAAAAAACAAACACGTACATCATCGTACTATCCCAGTCCTAAATAAACAAACACGTACATTAGCTGGACTCTGTCCCAGTCCTAAATAATCAAACACGTACACTAGCTGGACTCTGTCCTAGTTCTAAATAAACAAACACGTACATTAGCTTGACCCTGTCCCAGTCCTAAACAAACAAACACGTACATCAACTGGACTCTGTCACAGTCCTAAACAAACAAACACGTACATTAGCTTGACCCTGTCCCAGTCCTAAACAAACAAACACGTACATCAACTGGACTCTGTCACAGTCCTAAACAAACAAACACGTACATTAGCTGGACTCTGTCCCAGTCCTAAACAAACAAACACGTACATTAGCTGGACTCTGTCCTAAATAAACAAACACATACATTAGCTGGACCCTGTCCCAGTCCTAAATAAACAAACACGTACATTAGCTGGACTCTGTCCCAGTCCTAAATAAACAAACACGTACATTAGCTGGACCCTGTCCCAGTCCTAAATAAACAAACACGTACATTAGCTGGACTCTGTCCCAGTCCTAAATAATCAAACACGTACATTAGCTGGACTCTGTCCTAGTTCTAAATAAACAAACACGTACATTAGCTGGACGCTGTCCCAGTCCTAAATACACAAACACGTACATTAGCTGGACCCTGTCCTAGTCCTAAATAACTATCACGTACAATTAATAGCTGGGCTCAGGTTTCCACCATAAACTGTGTAGTCACAAAAAGCCATTACATCACCTTTCACCGAATTGCACCGATTTTGCGATGCACCATGTGCACCGCCATTTAGCTACCATGTAAAGATGCAAGGCAGATAATATGCGCCCTGGCTAGTCCCTTAAAGCATTCGTGACGAAACGAAAACTCCACTTGCCCCCATGTGGGGATCGAACCCACGACCTCCGAGAGATGTGAGTTAAATGCAACCAGAACACCCATATCGACCAATGATATCCGGTAACTTCGGTAAATCCCGGTTCACACATACATTTAACTTTCAGCTGGTAAAAAATCGTTGTCTATATTACAATAGACCAGCTATAAAAGGTTTGCTCAATATTCAGTAGGTAAATAGTTGTTACTTCTGATTCTGATAGGTTGTCAATGTTAGAGATGCAAGCTTTCAACTTTCAAGAAAAATATAACAGAGGAGTTGTAAATTTTGAAAGAAGCATGATGAAATAATTTATCCATAAATTAAAATTAATAAACAAATCAACATACACCAGTTCTGAACTGACAGTTCTATTAAATGTTGTCTAACCTGTGATGATTGGTCGAGACTACCGAGCTCAATAATGCAACCAGGTCTACCAGTTGATTGGCTGGATATCACATTGAATGGAAGAGGATCCGGTGATTCACCAATCAGAATCTTCTGCCGCTGTTCTTCCTAAACGATTAGTTAAGTTAAACAATAAATATTTTTCGTGAAACTTAAATTTAGGTGAAACTTAATTAGTACAGCCAATTAAAATTAGAACCAATTAACCATGAAAGATTAAACTCAAATTACCTGTAGCAAATTGAGTTGTTTAAGGAGCGAACGGGCATCAACAACGGCTTGGTAGAGTTTGAGTTTCTGACCATCGCAAGCGATAAAACACGATGAGGAAGAGTTGGAGAGTCCGGCTAAGGAGGTCGGTGGGAGGATGGTTGGTACCCAGGCGATGTGACTGAAAGCGGTGGAACGGGGTGATTGGATGCGGGCTAATTCACTGACGCCCCCTATAGGATAAAACAACGAAGTCCAGATAAACTTTCAGTTGAGAATTTAATTCATTATTTTCTTTTAAGGTGACCATTGCCCCTAATGCCTAATGAAAGAGAAATTAAATTTATATAATTTTCAATTTTTTTCATATATTTTTATACTTTGATAGAAGGGCTGAAATGTGGTGACTTTTCGTGACAAAAAAGCACCATTCAAAATTTGATACTTCAAAATTTTTTATATGAAAAAAATTATTGAATTTTTATCGACAATTTTTGCAATTTTAAATATTTTCATCGGTTAAATATGAAAAATGAAAGAAATATTACTCCAAGGACAGAGTCCAAAAATGCACATAATATTTGTGTAATAAAGAAATTATGGCTGATATTCAGGATTCTCTGTATAAAACAACATTTTTCTCGGTTTGTCGATATTGACACTTTTTTCCTCGCAAAAATCCCTACTACTTTTATATTTTACACTCAATTTTCATCTAACATAAGTGTATTGTATCAGTCCCCTCCAAGCCATTATCTGCCATAGCCCACTCGACATTGCTGTCAATCAAGTAAATTAGCGTGTTACTAATAGAGAAGCGGCATTCGCGTCGTGGGTTATTCAAATGGATTCTAATCTAATTGCTGTGCGTATTGCATGAATTATAGTGGGTTATGGTAAACAATCTGCTCTAACGGCGCGCGGAGTTGTCATACCGACATTTTTGAAGAAAAATATTTTATATATTTTTTGCAGTCCCGTGGCGAAACCATTCTAGAACAAATATTTGCAAATTAAATCATAAAATTATAAAATATCTTATTAATATATCAAGTCTATTGAGATAAAGAATGATGGATAAAATACCTATTGTAATTCTTAACAATAACTGTAGACTATTATCGTTAAAAGAAGTCGGGGTGGTCAATGTAATCAAGGCTTTAGTTAGGGGAATAGTAAACGCAGAATCTCGGAGATGGGAATGCCACGCGATTGGTTACCAACACAATGATCATTGTAGCGTTCTCTGTGAATGGCTGGATAAACTGCCAAAAAAATTACTCATTGAGCTACGAAAATTCATTCTACACGCATTTGTTATGGCATTTAAACAGTTGCAGTTGAAGTACAAGGAATTGCCACGTACTGGTGTACCGCAACAGGAACCATTGTTGGGCGATCTTATGGACACCTACAGAGATCTTTATCTCGATCAGTATTTCGGTTCAGTTCATCTCATCATAGACGATGAGTTTTACGAAGAATTTCATCCAGATAACCTGAAAGTGATTAAAATCATATTGCGATGGCTTCCGAGAATATCCAATGAAATCAGGTCCTTAATAGTTTTATATAGCTACAGGCAACGTTATATCGGCATATTGAACACTGTTTTTACAAGTGAGTTTCCTCTGCTCACAACTATAAAGGTTAGTCACATTGAAGATGCCGCTCTATCTGGTATCGTTAACAACTGCCACAAACTAATTGTTCTACACATTCCTAAATCCAATATCACAATCGATACTGCATTAAAATTAAAACGACTAGAGAGGTTGCAGGAGTTAGGTATTCAGTGGTGTTGTGGTTTAACACATGCCAATATAATCAGCTTACATCGCTCGCTCCCGCACGTAGAGATTCTGACATCAGAATCGGCTAATCTACTTAGGGAGTCATTTCATTCGAAGGAGCACTTTGATGAGTTGATTAAAGGGCACAAAATCAACTTATCTCTCCGATTTCTTTACATTCATCATCCCGGACCTCAACTCATCATCGCTGATTACCACATACAGGACGTTGATCGTTCTGGCGATCAATTGAAGAGAATCGAGTTGGAATGTGATGATCCTCTGGACCTTCAATTACTCGATCAATTCACTAAGTTTCCAAACTTATCTGAATTGGAATTAATATGGATCCCAACCGAATTCCCTAACTTTATTTCGAATACGACCGTTAGAAATGCCCGATTGCCGCAGGTCACTGCTTTGACATTGGCAGTGCAACACATAGCCTATGAACCTATTCCTGTCAGGTTTGATGAAATAGGACTTATCTTCCCTAACCTAATGAGTTTGGAACTAGAGGATGGTCTACTTATTGAGAATCCCACTGACTATGTAATTAGTTCAGTCCGCTCTCTTCATATAACTACGGATAACTTCCGAAACCTAATGACTACGTTACGATCTCTGCCTTCATTAACCAAACTTTCCATTGACTTAGCTTCACCACTTTATAAACGCTCAATCGAAAAGAAGATGGTGGACGACATCAAGGGAGTCGTCGATTCTGGACGTTTCGATGACCTTATAGCGTTCACCTTGTATTTCTATGATCCAGGGGCCAACACCCGTTTCGCGTATGCGTATGGTCTCAGCACAGGAATCAGAGAAGCGTTGGCCAACGCCGTGTGGAAACGATGTAAGAAATTGGAGCATTTCCAAGTTTCGGATAATCTTTCTACATACTGTACCGTGCGAGACATGACTGAATAAGATTGGTTGTTTTTAGAGATTCAATGAAAAGTATTGGAAATCATAATTTATTTGATATTGAACAGGATTCATCAGCTGGATACAGACCATAAACAACAAACATCAGCTGGATAGAGACCATAAACAACACACATCAGCTGGATACAGACCATAAACAACAAACATCAGCTGGATACAGATCATAAACAACAAACATCAGCTGGATACAGACCATAAACAACAAACATCAGCTGGATACAGACCATAAACAACAAACATCAGCTGGATACAGACCATAAACAACAAACATCAGCTGGATACAGACCATAAACAACAAACATTAGCTGGATACAGACCATAAACAACAAACATCAGCTGTATACAGACCATAAACAACAAACATCAGCTGGATACAGGTCATAAACAAGAAACATCAGCTGGATACAGACCATAAACAACAAACATCAGCTGGATACAGACCATAAACAACAAACATCAGCTGGATACTGGTCATAAATAACAAACATTAGCTGGATACAGACAATAAACAACAAACATCAGCTGTATACAGACCATAAACAACAAACATCAGCTGGATACAGATCATAAACAACAAACATCAGCTGTATACAGACCATAAACAACAAACATCAGCTGGATACAGGTCATAAACAAGAAACATCAGCTGGATACAGACCATAAACAACAAACATCAGCTGGATACAGACCATAAACAACAAACATCAGCTGGATACTGGTCATAAATAACAAACATTAGCTGGATACAGACCATAAACAACAAACATCAGCTGTATACAGACCATAAACAGCAAACATCAGCTGGATACAGACCATAAACAACAAACATCAGCTGGATACAGACCATAAACAACAAACATCAGCTGGATACTGGTCATAAATAACAAACATTAGCTGGATACAGACCATAAACAACAAACATCAGCTGTATACAGACCATAAACAATAAACATCAGCTGGATACAGATCATAAACAACAAACATCAGCTGGATACAGACCATAAACAATAAACATCAGCTGGATACAGACCATAAACAACAAACATCAGCTGGATACAGACCATAAACGACAAACATCAGCTGGATACTGGTCATAAATAACAAACATTAGCTGGATACAGACCATAAACAACAAACATCAGTTGGATACAGACCATAAACAACAAACATCAGCTGGATACAGACCATAAACAACAAACATCAGCTGGATACAGGTCATAAACAACAAACATCAGCTGGATACAGATCATAAACAACAAACATCAGCTGGATACAGGTCATAAACAACAAACATCAGCTGGATACAGACCATAAACAACAAACATCAGCTGGATACAGACCATAAACAACAAACATCAGCTGGATACAGACCATAAACAACAAACATCAACTGTATACAGACCATAAACAACAAACATCAGCTGGATACAGACCATAAACAACAAACATCAGCTGGATACAGATCATAAACAACAAACATCAGCTGGATACAGATCATAAACAACAAACATCAGCTGGATACAGACCATAAACAACAAACATCAGCTGGATACAGATGATAAACAACAAACATCAGCTGGATACAGACCATAAACAACAAACATCAGCTGTATACAGACCATAAACAACAAACATCAGCTGTATACAGACCATGAAAAACAAACATCAGCTGGATACAGACCATAAACAACAAACATCAGTTGGATACAGACCATAAACAACAAACATCAACTGTATACAGACCATAAACAACAAACATCAGCTGGATACAGGTCATAAACAACAAACATCAGCTGGATACAGGTCATAAACAACAAACATCAGCTGAATACAGGTCATAAACAACAAACATCAGCTGGATACAGGTCATAAACAACAAACATCAGCTGGATACAGGTCATAAACAACAAACATCAGCTGGATACAGACCATAAACAACAAACATCAGCTGGATACAGGTCATAAACAACAAACATCAGCTGGATACAGACCATAAACAACAAACATCAGCTGGATACAGGTCATAAACAACAAACATCAGCTGGATACAGGTCATAAACAACAAACATCAGCTGGATACAGACCATAAACAACAAACATCAGCTGGATACAGACCATAAACAACAAACATCAGCTGGATACAGGTCATAAACAACAAACATCAGCTGGATACAGATCATAAACAACAAACATCAGCTGGATACAGATCATAAACAACAAACATCAGCTGGATACAGACCATAAACAACAAACATCAGCTGGATACAGATGATAAACAACAAACATCAGCTGGATACAGACCATAAACAACAAACATCAGCTGTATACAGACCATAAACAACAAACATCAGCTGTATACAGACCATGAAAAACAAACATCAGCTGGATACAGACCATAAACAACAAACATCAGCTGGATACAGACCATAAACAACAAACATCAGCTGGATACAGGTCATAAACAACAAACATCAGCTGGATACAGACCATAAACAACAAACATCAGCTGGATACAGACCATAAACAACAAACATCAGCTGGATACAGGTCATAAACAACAAACATCAGCTGGATACAGACCATAAACAACAAACATCAGCTGGATACGGATGATAAACAACAAACATCAGCTGGATACAGACCATAAACAACAAACATCAGCTGTATACAGACCATAAACAACAAACATCAGCTGTATTCAGACCATGAAAAACAAACATCAGCTGGATACAGACCATAAACAACAAACATCAGCTGGATACAGACCATAAACAACAAACATCAGCTGGATACAGGTCATAAACAACAAACATCAGCTGGATACAGACCATAAACAACAAACATCAGCTGGATACAGATGATAAACAACAAACATCAGCTGGATACAGACCATAAACAACAAACATCAGCTGTATACAGACCATAAACAACAAACATCAGCTGTATACAGACCATGAAAAACAAACATCAGCTGGATACAGACCATAAACAACAAACATCAGCTGGATACAGACCATAAACAACAAACATCAGCTGGATACAGGTCATAAACAACAAACATCAGCTGGATACAGACCATAAACAACAAACATCAGCTGGATATAGACCATAAACAACAAACATCAGCTGGATACAGGTCATAAACAACAAACATCAGCTGGATACAGACCATAAACAACAAACATCAGCTGGATACAGACCATAAACAACAAACATCAGCTGGATACAGACCATAAACAACAAACATCAGCTGGATACAGACCATAAACAACAAACATCAGCTGGATAAGACCATAAACAACAAACATCAGCTGGATACAGACCATAAACAACAAACATCAGCTGGATACAGACCATAAACAACAAACATCAGCTGGATACAGGTCATAAACAACAAACATCAGCTGGATACAGACCATAACCAACAAACATCAGCTGGATACAGGTCATAAACAACAAACATCAGCTGGATACAGACCATAAACAACAAACATCAGCTGGATACCGACCATAAACAACAAACATCAGCTTTATACAGACCATAAACAACAAACATCAGCTGGATACAGACCATAAACAACAAACATCAGCTGGATACAGACCATAAACAACAAACATCAGCTGGATACAGACCATAAACAACAAACATCAGCTGTATACAGACCATAAACAACAAACATCAGCTGTATACAGACCATGAAAAACAAACATCAGCTGGATACAGACCATAAACAACAAACATCAGTTGGATACAGACCATAAACAACAAACATCAGCTGGATACAGACCATAAACAACAAACATCAGCTGGATACAGGTCATAAACAACAAACATCAGCTGGATACAGGTCATAAACAACAAACATCAGCTGGATACAGACCACAAACAACAAACATCAGCTGGATACAGACCATAAACAACAAACATCAGCTGGATACAGACCATAAACAACAAACATCAGCTGGATACAGACCATAAACAACAAACATCAGCTGGATACAGACCATAAACAACAAACATCAGCTGTATACAGACCATAAACAACAAACATCAGCTGTATACAGACCATGAAAAACAAACATCAGCTGGATACAGACCATAAACAACAAACATCAGTTGGATACAGACCATAAACAACAAACATCAGCTGGATACAGACCATAAACAACAAACATCAGCTGGATACAGGTCATAAACAACAAACATCAGCTGGATACAGACCATAAACAACAAACATCAGCTGGATATAGACCATATCCAACAAACATCAGCTGGATACAGACCATATCCAACAAACATCAGCTGGATACAGACCATAAACAACAAACATCAGCTGGATACAAACCATAAACAACAAACACCAGCTGGATACAGACCATAATCAACAAACATCAGCTGGATACAGGTTATAAACAACAAACATCAGCTGGATACAGACCATAAACAACAAACATTAGCTGGATATAGACCATATTCAACAAACATCAGCTGGATATAGACCATATCCAACAAACATCAGCTGGATACAGACCATATCCAACAAACATCAGCTGGATACAGACCATAAACAACAAACATCAGCTGGATACAAACCATAAACAACAAACACCAGCTGGATACAGACCATAATCAACAAACATCAGCTGGATACAGGTCATAAACAACAAACATCAGCTGGATACAGGTCATAAACAACAAACATCAGCTGGATACAGGTCTTAAACAACAAACATCAGCTGGATACAGGTCATAAACAACAAACATCAGCTGGATACAGACCATAAACAACAAACATCAGCTGGATACAGACCATAAACAACAAACATCAGCTGGATACAGACCATAAACAACAAACATCAGCTGGATACAAACCATAAACAACAAACACCAGCTGGATACAGACCATAAACAACAAACATCAGCTCGATACAGACCATAAACAACAAACATCAGCTGGATACAGGTCATAAACAACAAACATCAGCTGGATACAGGTCATAAACAACAAACATCAGCTGGATACAGGTCATAAACAACAAACATCAGCTGGATACAGGTCATAAACAACAAACATCAGCTGGATGGATACAGGTCATAAACAACAAACATCAGCTGGATACAGGTCATAAACAACAAACATCAGCTGGATACAGACCATAAACAACAAACATCAGCTGGATACAGGTCATAAACAACAAACATCAGCTGGATACAGGTCATAAACAACAAACATCAGCTGGATACAGACCATAAACAACAAACATCAGCTGGATACAGGTCATAAACAACAAACATCAGCTGGATACAGGTCATAAACAATAAACATCAGCTGGATACATACCATAAACAACAAACATCAGCTGGATACAGACCATAAACAACAAACATCAGCTGGATACAGACCATAAACAACAAACATCAGCTGGATACAGGTCATAAACAACAAACATCAGCTGGATACAGACCATAAACAACAAACATCAGCTGGATACAGACCATAAACAACAAACATCAGCTGGATACAGACCATAAACAACAAACATCAGCTGGATACAGACCATAAACAACAAACATCAGCTGGATACAGACCATAAACAACAAACATCAGCTGGATACAGACCATAAACAACAAACATCAGCTGGATACAGACCATAAACAACAAACATCAGCTGGATACAGGTCATAAACAACAAACATCAGCTGGATACAGACCATAAACAACAAACATCAGCTGGATACAGGTCATAAACAACAAACATCAGCTGGATACAGGTCATAAACAACAAACATCAGCTGGATACAGACCATAAACAACAAACATCAGCTGGATACAGGTCATAAACAACAAACATCAGCTGGATACAGACCATAAACAACAAACATCAGCTGGATACAGGTCATAAACAACAAACATCAGCTGGATACAGGTCATAAACAACAAACATCAGCTGGATACAGGTCATAAACAACAAACATCAGCTGGATACAGATCATAAACAACAAACATCAGCTGGATACAGGTCATAAACAACAAACATCAGCTGGATACAGACCATAAACAACAAACATCAGCTGGATACAGACCATAAACAACAAACATCAGCTGGATACAGACCATAAACAACAAACATCAGCTGGATACAGATCATAAACAACAAACATCAGCTGGATACAGGTCATAAACAACAAACATCAGCTGGATACAGGTCATAAACAACAAACATCAGCTGGATACAGATCATAAACAACAAACATCAGCTGGATACAGACCATAAACAACAAACATCAGCTGGATACAGACCATAAACAACAAACATCAGCTGGATACAGATCATAAACAACAAACATCAGCTGGATACAGGTCATAAACAACAAACATCAGCTGGATACAGACCATAAACAACAAACATCAGCTGGATACAGACCATAAACAACAAACATCAGCTGGATACAGACCATAAACAACAAACATCAGCTGGATACAGACCATAAACAACAAACATCAGCTGGATACAGACCATAAACAACAAACATCAGCTGGATACAGACCATAAACAACAAACATCAGCTGGATACAGACCATAAACAACAAACATCAGCTGGATACAGACCATAAACAACAAACATCAGCTGGATACAGACCATAAACAACAAACATCAGCTGGATACAGACCATAAACAACAAACATCAGCTGGATACAGACCATAAACAACAAACATCAGCTGGATACAGACCATAAACAACAAACATCAGCTGGATACAGACCATAAACAACAAACATCAGCTGGATACAGACCATAAACAACAAACATCAGCTGGATACAGACCATAAACAACAAACATCAGCTGGATACAGACCATAAACAACAAACATCAGCTGGATACAGACCATAAACAACAAACATCAGCTGGATACAGACCATAAACAACAAACATCAGCTGGATACAGACCATAAACAACAAACATCAGCTGGATACAGACCATAAACAACAAACATCAGCTGGATACAGACCATAAACAACAAACATCAGCTGGATACAGACCATAAACAACAAACATCAGCTGGATACAGACCATAAACAACAAACATCAGCTGGATACAGACCATAAACAACAAACATCAGCTGGATACAGACCATAAACAACAAACATCAGCTGGATACAGACCATAAACAACAAACATCAGCTGGATACAGACCATAAACAACAAACATCAGCTGGATACAGACCATAAACAACAAACATCAGCTGGATACAGACCATAAACAACAAACATCAGCTGGATACAGACCATAAACAACAAACATCAGCTGGATACAGACCATAAACAACAAACATCAGCTGGATACAGACCATAAACAACAAACATCAGCTGGATACAGACCATAAACAACAAACATCAGCTGGATACAGGTCATAAACAACAAACATCAGCTGGATACAGACCATAAACAACAAACATCAGCTGGATACAGACCATAAACAACAAACATCAGCTGGATACAGACCATAAACAACAAACATCAGCTGGATACAGACCATAAACAACAAACATCAGCTGGATACAGACCATAAACAACAAACATCAGCTGGATACAGGTCATAAACAACAAACATCAGCTGGATACAGGTCATAAACAACAAACATCAGCTGGATACAGACCATAAACAACAAACATCAGCTGGATACAGACCATAAACAACAAACATCAGCTGGATACAGACCATAAACAACAAACATCAGCTGGATACAGACCATAAACAACAAACATCAGCTGGATACAGGTCATAAACAACAAACATCAGCTGGATACAGACCATAAACAACAAACATCAGCTGGATACAGACCATAAACAACAAACATCAGCTGGATACAGACCATAAACAACAAACATCAGCTGGATACAGACCATAAACAACAAACATCAGCTGGATACAGACCATAAACAACAAACATCAGCTGGATACAGACCATAAACAACAAACATCAGCTGGATACAGGTCATAAACAACAAACATCAGCTGGATACAGACCATAAACAACAAACATCAGCTGGATACAGGTCATAAACAACAAACATCAGCTGGATACAGGTCATAAACAACAAACATCAGCTGGATACAGGTCATAAACAACAAACATCAGCTGGATACAGACCATAAACAACAAACATCAGCTGGATACAGGTCATAAACAACAAACATCAGCTGGATACAGGTCATAAACAACAAACATCAGCTGGATACAGGTCATAAACAACAAACATCAGCTGGATACAGGTCATAAACAACAAACATCAGCTGGATACAGGTCATAAACAACAAACATCAGCTGGATACAGACCATAAACAACAAACATCAGCTGGATACAGACCATAAACAACAAACATCAGCTGGATACAGGTCATAAACAACAAACATCAGCTGGATACAGACCATAAACAACAAACATCAGCTGGATACAGGTCATAAACAACAAACATCAGCTGGATACAGGTCATAAACAACAAACATCAGCTGGATACAGACCATAAACAACAAACATCAGCTGGATACAGACCATAAACAACAAACATCAGCTGGATACAGGTCATAAACAACAAACATCAGCTGGATACAGACCATAAACAACAAACATCAGCTGGATACAGGTCATAAACAACAAACATCAGCTGGATACAGACCATAAACAACAAACATCAGCTGGATACAGGTCATAAACAACAAACATCAGCTGGATACAGACCATAAACAACAAACATCAGCTGGATACAGGTCATAAACAACAAACATCAGCTGGATACAGACCATAAACAACAAACATCAGCTGGATACAGGTCATAAACAACAAACATCAGCTGGATACAGGTCATAAACAACAAACATCAGCTGGATACAGACCATAAACAACAAACATCAGCTGGATACAGACCATAAACAACAAACATCAGCTGGATACAGACCATAAACAACAAACATCAGCTGGATACAGACCATAAACAACAAACATCAGCTGGATACAGACCATAAACAACAAACATCAGCTGGATACAGGTCATAAACAACAAACATCAGCTGGATACAGACCATAAACAACAAACATCAGCTGGATACAGGTCATAAACAACAAACATCAGCTGGATACAGACCATAAACAACAAACATCAGCTGGATACAGGTCATAAACAACAAACATCAGCTGGATACAGGTCATAAACAACAAACATCAGCTGGATACAGGTCATAAACAACAAACATCAGCTGGATACAGGTCATAAACAACAAACATCAGCTGGATACAGACCATAAACAACAAACATCAGCTGGATACAGGTCATAAACAACAAACATCAGCTGGATACAGGTCATAAACAACAAACATCAGCTGGATACAGGTCATAAACAACAAACATCAGCTGGATACAGGTCATAAACAACAAACATCAGCTGGATACAGACCATAAACAACAAACATCAGCTGGATACAGATCATAAACAACAAACATCAGCTGGATACAGGTCATAAACAACAAACATCAGCTGGATACAGGTCATAAACAACAAACATCAGCTGGATACAGACCATAAACAACAAACATCAGCTGGATACAGGTCATAAACAACAAACATCAGCTGGATACAGGTCATAAACAACAAACATCAGCTGGATACAGACCATAAACAACAAACATCAGCTGGATACAGACCATAAACAACAAACATCAGCTGGATACAGGTCATAAACAACAAACATCAGCTGGATACAGGTCATAAACAACAAACATCAGCTGGATACAGGTCATAAACAACAAACATCAGCTGGATACAGACCATAAACAACAAACATCAGCTGGATACAGGTCATAAACAACAAACATCAGCTGGATACAGGTCATAAACAACAAACATCAGCTGGATACAGGTCATAAACAACAAACATCAGCTGGATACAGGTCATAAACAACAAACATCAGCTGGATACAGACCATAAACAACAAACATCAGCTGGATACAGGTCATAAACAACAAACATCAGCTGGATACAGGTCATAAACAACAAACATCAGCTGGATACAGGTCATAAACAACAAACATCAGCTGGATACAGGTCATAAACAACAAACATCAGCTGGATACAGACCATAAACAACAAACATCAGCTGGATACAGACCATAAACAACAAACATCAGCTGGATACAGGTCATAAACAACAAACATCAGCTGGATACAGACCATAAACAACAAACATCAGCTGGATACAGACCATAAACAACAAACATCAGCTGGATACAGGTCATAAACAACAAACATCAGCTGGATACAGACCATAAACAACAAACATCAGCTGGATACAGGTCATAAACAACAAACATCAGCTGGATACAGGTCATAAACAACAAACATCAGCTGGATACAGACCATAAACAACAAACATCAGCTGGATACAGACCATAAACAACAAACATCAGCTGGATACAGACCATAAACAACAAACATCAGCTGGATACAGGTCATAAACAACAAACATCAGCTGGATACAGACCATAAACAACAAACATCAGCTGGATACAGGTCATAAACAACAAACATCAGCTGGATACAGGTCATAAACAACAAACATCAGCTGGATACAGGTCATAAACAACAAACATCAGCTGGATACAGACCATAAACAACAAACATCAGCTGGATACAGGTCATAAACAACAAACATCAGCTGGATACAGGTCATAAACAACAAACATCAGCTGGATACAGACCATAAACAACAAACATCAGCTGGATACAGACCATAAACAACAAACATCAGCTGGATACAGGTCATAAACAACAAACATCAGCTGGATACAGACCATAAACAACAAACATCAGCTGGATACAGGTCATAAACAACAAACATCAGCTGGATACAGACCATAAACAACAAACATCAGCTGGATACAGACCATAAACAACAAACATCAGCTGGATACAGGTCATAAACAACAAACATCAGCTGGATACAGACCATAAACAACAAACATCAGCTGGATACAGGTCATAAACAACAAACATCAGCTGGATACAGGTCATAAACAACAAACATCAGCTGGATACAGGTCATAAACAACAAACATCAGCTGGATACAGACCATAAACAACAAACATCAGCTGGATACAGACCATAAACAACAAACATCAGCTGGATACAGACCATAAACAACAAACATCAGCTGGATACAGGTCATAAACAACAAACATCAGCTGGATACAGACCATAAACAACAAACATCAGCTGGATACAGACCATAAACAACAAACATCAGCTGGATACAGACCATAAACAACAAACATCAGCTGGATACAGGTCATAAACAACAAACATCAGCTGGATACAGACCATAAACAACAAACATCAGCTGGATACAGGTCATAAACAACAAACATCAGCTGGATAGAGGTCATAAACAACAAACATCAGCTGGATACAGGTCATAAACAACAAACATCAGCTGGATACAGGTCATAAACAACAAACATCAGCTGGATACAGGTCATAAACAACAAACATCAGCTGGATACAGGTCATAAACAACAAACATCAGCTGGATACAGGTCATAAACAACAAACATCAGCTGGATACAGGTCATAAACAACAAACATCAGCTGGATACAGGTCATAAACAACAAACATCAGCTGGATACAGACCATAAACAACAAACATCAGCTGGATACAGGTCATAAACAACAAACATCAGCTGGATACAGGTCATAAACAACAAACATCAGCTGGATACAGACCATAAACAACAAACATCAGCTGGATACAGACCATAAACAACAAACATCAGCTGGATACAGGTCATAAACAACAAACATCAGCTGGATACAGACCATAAACAACAAACATCAGCTGGATACAGGTCATAAACAACAAACATCAGCTGGATAGAGGTCATAAACAACAAACATCAGCTGGATAGAGGTCATAAACAACAAACATCAGCTGGATACAGGTCATAAACAACAAACATCAGCTGGATACAGGTCATAAACAACAAACATCAGCTGGATACAGACCATAAACAACAAACATCAGCTGGATACAGGTCATAAACAACAAACATCAGCTGGATACAGACCATAAACAACAAACATCAGCTGGATACAGGTCATAAACAACAAACATCAGCTGGATAGAGGTCATAAACAACAAACATCAGCTGGATACAGGTCATAAACAACAAACATCAGCTGGATACAGACCATAAACAACAAACATCAGCTGGATACAGACCATAAACAACAAACATCAGCTGGATACAGACCATAAACAACAAACATCAGCTGGATACAGACCATAAACAACAAACATCAGCTGGATACAGGTCATAAACAACAAACATCAGCTGGATACAGACCATAAACAACAAACATCAGCTGGATAGAGGTCATAAACAACAAACATCAGCTGGATAGAGGTCATAAACAACAAACATCAGCTGGATACAGGTCATAAACAACAAACATCAGCTGGATAGAGGTCATAAACAACAAACATCAGCTGGATACAGACCATAAACAACAAACATCAGCTGGATACAGACCATAAACAACAAACATCAGCTGGATACAGGTCATAAACAACAAACATCAGCTGGATACAGACCATAAACAACAAACATCAGCTGGATAGAGGTCATAAACAAGAAACATCAGCTGGATAGAGGTCATAAACAACAAACATCAGCTGGATAGAGGTCATAAACAACAAACATCAGCTGGATACAGACCATAAACAACAAACATCAGCTGGATAGAGGTCATAAACAACAAACATCAGCTGTATACAGACCATAAACAACAAACATCAGCTGGATACAGACCATAAACAACAAACATCAGCTGGATACAGGTCATAAACAACAAACATCAGCTGGATAGAGGTCATAAACAACAAACATCAGCTGGATACAGACCATAAACAACAAACATCAGCTGGATACAGACCATAAACAACAAACATCAGCTGGATACAGACCATAAACAATAAACATCAGCTGGATACAGACCATAAACAACAAACATCAGCTGGATACAGACCATATACAACAAACATCAGCTGGATACAGGTCATAAACAAGAAACATCAGCTGGATAGAGGTCATAAACAACAAACATCAGCTGTATACAGACCATAAACAACAAACATCAGCTGGATACAGACCATAAACAACAAACATCAGCTGGATACAGACCATAAACAACAAACATCAGCTGGATACAGACCATAAACAACAAACATCAGCTGGATACAGACCATATACAACAAACATCAGCTGGATACAGACCATAAACAATAAACATCAGCTGGATACAGACCATAAACAACAAACATCAGCTGGATACAGACCATAAACAACAAACATCAGCTGGATACAGACCATAAACAACAAACATCAGCTGGATACAGGTCATAAACAAGAAACATCAGCTGGATAGAGGTCATAAACAACAAACATCAGCTGGATAGAGGTCATAAACAACAAACATCAGCTGTATACAGACCATAAACAACAAACATCAGCTGGATACAGGTCATAAACAACAAACATCAGCTGGATACAGGTCATAAACAACAAACATCAGCTGGATAGAGGTCATAAACAACAAACATCAGCTGTATACAGACCATAAACAACAAACATCAGCTGGATACAGACCATAAACAACAAACATCAGCTGGATACAGACCATAAACAACAAACATCAGCTGGATAGAGGTCATAAACAACAAACATCAGCTGGATAGAGGTCATAAACAACAAACATCAGCTGTATACAGACCATAAACAACAAACATCAGCTGGATACAGACCATAAACAACAAACATCAGCTGGATAGAGGTCATAAACAACAAACATCAGCTGTATACAGACCATAAACAACAAACATCAGCTGGATACAGACCATAAACAACAAACATCAGCTGGATACAGGTCATAAACAACAAACATCAGCTGGATACAGACCATAAACAACAAACATCAGCTGGATAGAGGTCATAAACAACAAACATCAGCTGGATACAGACCATAAACAACAAACATCAGCTGGATACAGACCATAAACAACAAACATCAGCTGGATACAGACCATAAACAACAAACATCAGCTGGATACAGGTCATAAACAACAAACATCAGCTGGATACAGGTCATAAACAACAAACATCAGCTGGATAGAGGTCATAAACAACAAACATCAGCTGTATACAGACCATAAACAACAAACATCAGCTGGATACAGACCATAAACAACAAACATCAGCTGGATACAGACCATAAACAACAAACATCAGCTGGATACAGGTCATAAACAACAAACATCAGCTGGATACAGGTCATAAACAACAAACATCAGCTGGATACAGGTCATAAACAACAAACATCAGCTGGATACAGGTCATAAACAACAAACATCAGCTGGATACAGGTCATAAACAACAAACATCAGCTGGATACAGGTCATAAACAACAAACATCAGCTGGATACAGGTCATAAACAAGAAACATCAGCTGGATACAGGTCATAAACAACAAACATCAGCTGGATACAGGTCATAAACAACAAACATCAGCTGGATACAGGTCATAAACAACAAACATCAGCTGGATACAGGTCATAAACAACAAACATCAGCTGGATACAGGTCATAAACAACAAACATCAGCTGGATACAGGTCATAAACAACAAACATCAGCTGGATACAGGTCATAAACAACAAACATCAGCTGGATACAGGTCATAAACAACAAACATCAGCTGGATACAGGTCATAAACAACAAACATCAGCTGGATACAGGTCATAAACAACAAACATCAGCTGGATACAGGTCATAAACAACAAACATCAGCTGGATACAGGTCATAAACAACAAACATCAGCTGGATACAGGTCATAAACAACAAACATCAGCTGGATACAGGTCATAAACAACAAACATCAGCTGGATACAGGTCATAAACAACAAACATCAGCTGGATACAGGTCATAAACAACAAACATCAGCTGGATACAGGTCATAAACAACAAACATCAGCTGGATACAGGTCATAAACAACAAACATCAGCTGGATACAGGTCATAAACAACAAACATCAGCTGGATACAGGTCATAAACAACAAACATCAGCTGGATACAGGTCATAAACAACAAACATCAGCTGGATACAGGTCATAAACAACAAACATCAGCTGGATACAGACCATAAACAACAAACATCAGCTGGATACAGGTCATAAACAACAAACATCAGCTGGATAGAGGTCATAAACAACAAACATCAGCTGGATACAGACCATAAACAACAAACATCAGCTGGATACAGACCATAAACAACAAACATCAGCTGGATACAGGTCATAAACAACAAACATCAGCTGGATACAGGTCATAAACAACAAACATCAGCTGGATACAGACCATAAAC
Organism: Nemertoderma westbladi; assembly: GCA_032718475.1. Taxonomy (NCBI): domain Eukaryota; kingdom Metazoa; phylum Xenacoelomorpha; order Nemertodermatida; family Nemertodermatidae; genus Nemertoderma; species Nemertoderma westbladi. The sequence continues at coordinate 25,133 of JAUCBJ010006028.1, read as the reverse complement.
AACAAACATCAGCTGGATACAGGTCATAAACAACAAACATCAGCTGGATACAGGTCATAAACAACAAACATCAGCTGGATACAGGTCATAAACAACAAACATCAGCTGGATACAGGTCATAAACAACAAACATCAGCTGGATACAGGTCATAAACAACAAACATCAGCTGGATACAGGTCATAAACAACAAACATCAGCTGGATACAGACCATAAACAACAAACATCAGCTGGATACAGGTCATAAACAACAAACATCAGCTGGATACAGACCATAAACAACAAACATCAGCTGGATACAGACCATAAACAACAAACATCAGCTGGATACAGGTCATAAACAACAAACATCAGCTGGATACAGACCATAAACAACAAACATCAGCTGGATACAGACCATAAACAACAAACATCAGCTGGATACAGGTCATAAACAACAAACATCAGCTGGATAGAGGTCATAAACAACAAACATCAGCTGGATACAGACCATAAACAACAAACATCAGCTGGATACAGGTCATAAACAACAAACATCAGCTGGATACAGGTCATAAACAACAAACATCAGCTGGATACAGGTCATAAACAACAAACATCAGCTGGATACAGGTCATAAACAACAAACATCAGCTGGATACAGGTCATAAACAACAAACATCAGCTGGATACAGACCATAAACAACAAACATCAGCTGGATACAGGTCATAAACAACAAACATCAGCTGGATACAGACCATAAACAACAAACATCAGCTGGATACAGGTCATAAACAACAAACATCAGCTGGATACAGACCATAAACAACAAACATCAGCTGGATACAGGTCATAAACAACAAACATCAGCTGGATACAGACCATAAACAACAAACATCAGCTGGATACAGGTCATAAACAACAAACATCAGCTGGATACAGACCATAAACAACAAACATCAGCTGGATACAGGTCATAAACAACAAACATCAGCTGGATACAGACCATAAACAACAAACATCAGCTGGATACAGGTCATAAACAACAAACATCAGCTGGATACAGACCATAAACAACAAACATCAGCTGGATACAGGTCATAAACAACAAACATCAGCTGGATACAGACCATAAACAACAAACATCAGCTGGATACAGGTCATAAACAACAAACATCAGCTGGATACAGACCATAAACAACAAACATCAGCTGGATACAGGTCATAAACAACAAACATCAGCTGGATACAGGTCATAAACAACAAACATCAGCTGGATACAGACCATAAACAACAAACATCAGCTGGATACAGGTCATAAACAACAAACATCAGCTGGATACAGGTCATAAACAACAAACATCAGCTGGATACAGGTCATAAACAACAAACATCAGCTGGATACAGACCATAAACAACAAACATCAGCTGGATACAGACCATAAACAACAAACATCAGCTGGATACAGGTCATAAACAACAAACATCAGCTGGATACAGACCATAAACAACAAACATCAGCTGGATACAGGTCATAAACAACAAACATCAGCTGGATACAGGTCATAAACAACAAACATCAGCTGGATACAGACCATAAACAACAAACATCAGCTGGATACAGGTCATAAACAACAAACATCAGCTGGATACAGGTCATAAACAACAAACATCAGCTGGATACAGGTCATAAACAACAAACATCAGCTGGATACAGGTCATAAACAACAAACATCAGCTGGATACAGGTCATAAACAACAAACATCAGCTGGATACAGGTCATAAACAACAAACATCAGCTGGATACAGGTCATAAACAACAAACATCAGCTGGATACAGACCATAAACAACAAACATCAGCTGGATAGAGGTCATAAACAACAAACATCAGCTGGATACAGACCATAAACAACAAACATCAGCTGGATACAGGTCATAAACAACAAACATCAGCTGGATACAGGTCATAAACAACAAACATCAGCTGGATACAGGTCATAAACAACAAACATCAGCTGGATACAGGTCATAAACAACAAACATCAGCTGGATACAGGTCATAAACAACAAACATCAGCTGGATACAGACCATAAACAACAAACATCAGCTGGATACAGGTCATAAACAACAAACATCAGCTGGATACAGGTCATAAACAACAAACATCAGCTGGATACAGACCATAAACAACAAACATCAGCTGGATACAGGTCATAAACAACAAACATCAGCTGGATAGAGGTCATAAACAACAAACATCAGCTGGATACAGACCATAAACAACAAACATCAGCTGGATACAGACCATAAACAACAAACATCAGCTGGATACAGACCATAAACAACAAACATCAGCTGGATACAGGTCATAAACAACAAACATCAGCTGGATACAGGTCATAAACAACAAACATCAGCTGGATACAGGTCATAAACAACAAACATCAGCTGGATACAGGTCATAAACAACAAACATCAGCTGGATAGAGGTCATAAACAACAAACATCAGCTGGATACAGGTCATAAACAACAAACATCAGCTGGATACAGGTCATAAACAACAAACATCAGCTGGATACAGACCATAAACAACAAACATCAGCTGGATACAGGTCATAAACAACAAACATCAGCTGGATACAGGTCATAAACAACAAACATCAGCTGGATACAGACCATAAACAACAAACATCAGCTGGATACAGGTCATAAACAACAAACATCAGCTGGATACAGGTCATAAACAACAAACATCAGCTGGATACAGACCATAAACAACAAACATCAGCTGGATACAGGTCATAAACAACAAACATCAGCTGGATACAGGTCATAAACAACAAACATCAGCTGGATACAGGTCATAAACAACAAACATCAGCTGGATAGAGGTCATAAACAACAAACATCAGCTGGATACAGGTCATAAACAACAAACATCAGCTGGATACAGGTCATAAACAACAAACATCAGCTGGATACAGACCATAAACAACAAACATCAGCTGGATACAGGTCATAAACAACAAACATCAGCTGGATACAGGTCATAAACAACAAACATCAGCTGGATACAGACCATAAACAACAAACATCAGCTGGATACAGGTCATAAACAACAAACATCAGCTGGATAGAGGTCATAAACAACAAACATCAGCTGGATACAGACCATAAACAACAAACATCAGCTGGATACAGGTCATAAACAACAAACATCAGCTGGATACAGGTCATAAACAACAAACATCAGCTGGATACAGACCATAAACAACAAACATCAGCTGGATACAGGTCATAAACAACAAACATCAGCTGGATAGAGGTCATAAACAACAAACATCAGCTGGATACAGGTCATAAACAACAAACATCAGCTGGATACAGGTCATAAACAACAAACATCAGCTGGATACAGACCATAAACAACAAACATCAGCTGGATACAGGTCATAAACAACAAACATCAGCTGGATACAGGTCATAAACAACAAACATCAGCTGGATACAGACCATAAACAACAAACATCAGCTGGATACAGGTCATAAACAACAAACATCAGCTGGATACAGACCATAAACAACAAACATCAGCTGGATAGAGGTCATAAACAACAAACATCAGCTGGATACAGGTCATAAACAACAAACATCAGCTGGATACAGACCATAAACAACAAACATCAGCTGGATACAGGTCATAAACAACAAACATCAGCTGGATAGAGGTCATAAACAACAAACATCAGCTGGATACAGGTCATAAACAACAAACATCAGCTGGATACAGGTCATAAACAACAAACATCAGCTGGATACAGACCATAAACAACAAACATCAGCTGGATACAGGTCATAAACAACAAACATCAGCTGGATACAGGTCATAAACAACAAACATCAGCTGGATACAGACCATAAACAACAAACATCAGCTGGATACAGGTCATAAACAACAAACATCAGCTGGATACAGACCATAAACAACAAACATCAGCTGGATACAGACCATAAACAACAAACATCAGCTGGATACAGACCATAAACAACAAACATCAGCTGGATACAGGACCATAAACAACAAACATCAGCTGGATACAGACCATAAACAACAAACATCAGCTGGATACAGACCATAAACAACAAACATCAGCTGGATACAGGTCATAAACAACAAACATCAGCTGGATACAGGTCATAAACAACAAACATCAGCTGGATACAGGTCATAAACAACAAACATCAGCTGGATACAGGTCATAAACAACAAACATCAGCTGGATACAGGTCATAAACAACAAACATCAGCTGGATACAGACCATAAACAACAAACATCAGCTGGATACAGGTCATAAACAACAAACATCAGCTGGATAGAGGTCATAAACAACAAACATCAGCTGGATACAGGTCATAAACAACAAACATCAGCTGGATACAGGTCATAAACAACAAACATCAGCTGGATACAGACCATAAACAACAAACATCAGCTGGATACAGACCATAAACAACAAACATCAGCTGGATACAGGTCATAAACAACAAACATCAGCTGGATACAGGTCATAAACAACAAACATCAGCTGGATACAGGTCATAAACAACAAACATCAGCTGGATACAGGTCATAAACAACAAACATCAGCTGGATAGAGGTCATAAACAACAAACATCAGCTGGATACAGACCATAAACAACAAACATCAGCTGGATACAGGTCATAAACAACAAACATCAGCTGGATACAGACCATAAACAACAAACATCAGCTGGATACAGACCATAAACAACAAACATCAGCTGGATACAGGTCATAAACAACAAACATCAGCTGGATACAGGTCATAAACAACAAACATCAGCTGGATAGAGGTCATAAACAACAAACATCAGCTGGATACAGACCATAAACAACAAACATCAGCTGGATACAGACCATAAACAACAAACATCAGCTGGATACAGGTCATAAACAACAAACATCAGCTGGATACAGGTCATAAACAACAAACATCAGCTGGATACAGGTCATAAACAACAAACATCAGCTGGATAGAGGTCATAAACAACAAACATCAGCTGGATACAGACCATAAACAACAAACATCAGCTGGATACAGACCATAAACAACAAACATCAGCTGGATAGAGGTCATAAACAACAAACATCAGCTGGATACAGGTCATAAACAACAAACATCAGCTGGATACAGACCATAAACAACAAACATCAGCTGGATACAGGTCATAAACAACAAACATCAGCTGGATACAGACCATAAACAACAAACATCAGCTGGATAGAGGTCATAAACAACAAACATCAGCTGGATACAGGTCATAAACAACAAACATCAGCTGGATACAGACCATAAACAACAAACATCAGCTGGATACAGGTCATAAACAACAAACATCAGCTGGATAGAGGTCATAAACAACAAACATCAGCTGGATACAGACCATAAACAACAAACATCAGCTGGATACAGACCATAAACAACAAACATCAGCTGGATACAGGTCATAAACAACAAACATCAGCTGGATACAGGTCATAAACAACAAACATCAGCTGGATACAGGTCATAAACAACAAACATCAGCTGGATACAGGTCATAAACAACAAACATCAGCTGGATACAGGTCATAAACAACAAACATCAGCTGGATACAGACCATAAACAACAAACATCAGCTGGATACAGGTCATAAACAACAAACATCAGCTGGATACAGACCATAAACAACAAACATCAGCTGGATACAGACCATAAACAACAAACATCAGCTGGATACAGGTCATAAACAACAAACATCAGCTGGATACAGACCATAAACAACAAACATCAGCTGGATACAGGTCATAAACAACAAACATCAGCTGGATACAGGTCATAAACAACAAACATCAGCTGGATACAGGTCATAAACAACAAACATCAGCTGGATACAGACCATAAACAACAAACATCAGCTGGATACAGACCATAAACAACAAACATCAGCTGGATACAGACCATAAACAACAAACATCAGCTGGATACAGGTCATAAACAACAAACATCAGCTGGATACAGACCATAAACAACAAACATCAGCTGGATACAGGTCATAAACAACAAACATCAGCTGGATACAGGTCATAAACAACAAACATCAGCTGGATACAGGTCATAAACAACAAACATCAGCTGGATACAGACCATAAACAACAAACATCAGCTGGATACAGACCATAAACAACAAACATCAGCTGGATACAGGTCATAAACAACAAACATCAGCTGGATACAGGTCATAAACAACAAACATCAGCTGGATACAGGTCATAAACAACAAACATCAGCTGGATACAGGTCATAAACAACAAACATCAGCTGGATACAGACCATAAACAACAAACATCAGCTGGATACAGGTCATAAACAACAAACATCAGCTGGATACAGGTCATAAACAACAAACATCAGCTGGATACAGGTCATAAACAACAAACATCAGCTGGATACAGGTCATAAACAACAAACATCAGCTGGATACAGACCATAAACAACAAACATCAGCTGGATACAGGTCATAAACAACAAACATCAGCTGGATACAGGTCATAAACAACAAACATCAGCTGGATACAGACCATAAACAACAAACATCAGCTGGATACAGACCATAAACAACAAACATCAGCTGGATACAGACCATAAACAACAAACATCAGCTGGATACAGGTCATAAACAACAAACATCAGCTGGATACAGGTCATAAACAACAAACATCAGCTGGATACAGACCATAAACAACAAACATCAGCTGGATACAGGTCATAAACAACAAACATCAGCTGGATACAGACCATAAACAACAAACATCAGCTGGATACAGACCATAAACAACAAACATCAGCTGGATACAGGTCATAAACAACAAACATCAGCTGGATACAGACCATAAACAACAAACATCAGCTGGATACAGACCATAAACAACAAACATCAGCTGGATACAGGTCATAAACAACAAACATCAGCTGGATACAGGTCATAAACAACAAACATCAGCTGGATACAGACCATAAACAACAAACATCAGCTGGATACAGGTCATAAACAACAAACATCAGCTGGATACAGACCATAAACAACAAACATCAGCTGGATACAGGTCATAAACAACAAACATCAGCTGGATACAGACCATAAACAACAAACATCAGCTGGATACAGACCATAAACAACAAACATCAGCTGGATACAGGTCATAAACAACAAACATCAGCTGGATACAGGTCATAAACAACAAACATCAGCTGGATACAGGTCATAAACAACAAACATCAGCTGGATACAGACCATAAACAACAAACATCAGCTGGATACAGACCATAAACAACAAACATCAGCTGGATACAGACCATAAACAACAAACATCAGCTGGATACAGGTCATAAACAACAAACATCAGCTGGATACAGACCATAAACAACAAACATCAGCTGGATACAGACCATAAACAACAAACATCAGCTGGATACAGGTCATAAACAACAAACATCAGCTGGATACAGGTCATAAACAACAAACATCAGCTGGATACAGACCATAAACAACAAACATCAGCTGGATACAGACCATAAACAACAAACATCAGCTGGATACAGACCATAAACAACAAACATCAGCTGGATACAGACCATAAACAACAAACATCAGCTGGATACAGGTCATAAACAACAAACATCAGCTGGATACAGGTCATAAACAACAAACATCAGCTGGATACAGACCATAAACAACAAACATCAGCTGGATACAGACCATAAACAACAAACATCAGCTGGATACAGACCATAAACAACAAACATCAGCTGGATACAGACCATAAACAACAAACATCAGCTGGATACAGGTCATAAACAACAAACATCAGCTGGATACAGACCATAAACAACAAACATCAGCTGGATACAGACCATAAACAACAAACATCAGCTGGATACAGACCATAAACAACAAACATCAGCTGGATACAGACCATAAACAACAAACATCAGCTGGATACAGACCATAAACAACAAACATCAGCTGGATACAGGTCATAAACAACAAACATCAGCTGGATACAGACCATAAACAACAAACATCAGCTGGATACAGACCATAAACAACAAACATCAGCTGGATACAGATCATAAACAACAAACATCAGCTGGATACAGACCATAAACAACAAACATCAGCTGGATACAGACCATAAACAACAAACATCAGCTGGATACAGACCATAAACAACAAACATCAGCTGGATACAGACCATAAACAACAAACATCAGCTGGATACAGACCATAAACAACAAACATCAGCTGGATACAGACCATAAACAACAAACATCAGCTGGATACAGACCATAAACAACAAACATCAGCTGGATACAGACCATAAACAACAAACATCAGCTGGATACAGACCATAAACAACAAACATCAGCTGGATACAGACCATAAACAACAAACATCAGCTGGATACAGACCATAAACAACAAACATCAGCTGGATACAGGTCATAAACAACAAACATCAGCTGGATACAGACCATAAACAACAAACATCAGCTGGATACAGGTCATAAACAACAAACATCAGCTGGATACAGACCATAAACAACAAACATCAGCTGGATACAGACCATAAACAACAAACATCAGCTGGATACAGACCATAAACAACAAACATCAGCTGGATACAGACCATAAACAACAAACATCAGCTGGATACAGACCATAAACAACAAACATCAGCTGGATACAGACCATAAACAACAAACATCAGCTGGATACAGACCATAAACAACAAACATCAGCTGGATACAGACCATAAACAACAAACATCAGCTGGATACAGACCATAAACAACAAACATCAGCTGGATACAGACCATAAACAACAAACATCAGCTGGATACAGACCATAAACAACAAACATCAGCTGGATACAGACCATAAACAACAAACATCAGCTGGATACAGACCATAAACAACAAACATCAGCTGGATACAGACCATAAACAACAAACATCAGCTGGATACAGACCATAAACAACAAACATCAGCTGGATACAGACCATAAACAACAAACATCAGCTGGATACAGACCATAAACAACAAACATCAGCTGGATACAGACCATAAACAACAAACATCAGCTGGATACAGACCATAAACAACAAACATCAGCTGGATACAGACCATAAACAACAAACATCAGCTGGATACAGACCATAAACAACAAACATCAGCTGGATACAGACCATAAACAACAAACATCAGCTGGATACAGACCATAAACAACAAACATCAGCTGGATACAGACCATAAACAACAAACATCAGCTGGATACAGACCATAAACAACAAACATCAGCTGGATACAGGTCATAAACAACAAACATCAGCTGGATACAGACCATAAACAACAAACATCAGCTGGATACAGGTCATAAACAACAAACATCAGCTGGATACAGACCATAAACAACAAACATCAGCTGGATACAGGTCATAAACAACAAACATCAGCTGGATACAGACCATAAACAACAAACATCAGCTGGATACAGGTCATAAACAACAAACATCAGCTGGATACAGGTCATAAACAACAAACATCAGCTGGATACAGACCATAAACAACAAACATCAGCTGGATACAGGTCATAAACAACAAACATCAGCTGGATACAGACCATAAACAACAAACATCAGCTGGATACAGGTCATAAACAACAAACATCAGCTGGATACAGACCATAAACAACAAACATCAGCTGGATACAGACCATAAACAACAAACATCAGCTGGATACAGACCATAAACAACAAACATCAGCTGGATACAGACCATAAACAACAAACATCAGCTGGATACAGACCATAAACAACAAACATCAGCTGGATACAGACCATAAACAACAAACATCAGCTGGATACAGACCATAAACAACAAACATCAGCTGGATACAGACCATAAACAACAAACATCAGCTGGATACAGACCATAAACAACAAACATCAGCTGGATACAGGTCATAAACAACAAACATCAGCTGGATACAGACCATAAACAACAAACATCAGCTGGATACAGGTCATAAACAACAAACATCAGCTGGATACAGACCATAAACAACAAACATCAGCTGGATACAGGTCATAAACAACAAACATCAGCTGGATACAGACCATAAACAACAAACATCAGCTGGATACAGACCATAAACAACAAACATCAGCTGGATACAGGTCATAAACAACAAACATCAGCTGGATACAGACCATAAACAACAAACATCAGCTGGATACAGGTCATAAACAACAAACATCAGCTGGATACAGACCATAAACAACAAACATCAGCTGGATACAGGTCATAAACAACAAACATCAGCTGGATACAGACCATAAACAACAAACATCAGCTGGATACAGACCATAAACAACAAACATCAGCTGGATACAGGTCATAAACAACAAACATCAGCTGGATACAGACCATAAACAACAAACATCAGCTGGATACAGACCATAAACAACAAACATCAGCTGGATACAGACCATAAACAACAAACATCAGCTGGATACAGGTCATAAACAACAAACATCAGCTGGATACAGACCATAAACAACAAACATCAGCTGGATACAGGTCATAAACAACAAACATCAGCTGGATACAGACCATAAACAACAAACATCAGCTGGATACAGACCATAAACAACAAACATCAGCTGGATACAGACCATAAACAACAAACATCAGCTGGATACAGGTCATAAACAACAAACATCAGCTGGATACAGACCATAAACAACAAACATCAGCTGTATACAGACCATAAACAACAAACATCAGCTGGATACAGACCATAAACAACAAACATCAGCTGGATACAGACCATAAACAACAAACATCAGCTGGATACAGACCATAAACAACAAACATCAGCTGGATACAGACCATAAACAACAAACATCAGCTGGATACAGGTCATAAACAAGAAACATCAGCTGGATACAGGTCATAAACAATAAACATCAGCTGGATACAGGTCATAAACAACAAACATCAGCTGGATACAGACCATAAACAACAAACATCAGCTGGATACAGACCATAAACAACAAACATCAGCTGGATACAGACCATAAACAACAAACATCAGCTGGATACAGACCATAAACAACAAACATCAGCTGGATACAGACCATAAACAACAAACATCAGCTGGATACAGACCATAAACAACAAACATCAGCTGGATACAGGTCATAAACAACAAACATCAGCTGGATACAGGTCATAAACAACAAACATCAGCTGGATACAGGTCATAAACAACAAACATCAGCTGGATACAGACCATAAACAACAAACATCAGCTGTATACAGACCATAAACAACAAACATCAGCTGTATACAGACCATAAACAACAAACATCAGCTGGATACAGGTCATAAACAACAAACATCAGCTGGATACAGACCATAAACAACAAACATCAGCTGGATAGAGGTCATAAACAACAAACATCAGCTGTATACAGACCATAAACAACAAACATCAGCTGGATACAGACCATAAACAACAAACATCAGCTGGATAGAGGTCATAAACAACAAACATCAGCTGGATAGAGGTCATAAACAACAAACATCAGCTGTATACAGACCATAAACAACAAACATCAGCTGGATACAGGTCATAAACAACAAACATCAGCTGGATACAGACCATAAACAACAAACATCAGCTGGATACAGGTCATAAACAACAAACATCAGCTGGATACAGACCATAAACAACAAACATCAGCTGGATACAGACCATAAACAACAAACATCAGCTGGATACAGACCATAAACAACAAACATCAGCTGGATACAGGTCATAAACAACAAACATCAGCTGGATACAGACCATAAACAACAAACATCAGCTGGATACAGACCATAAACAACAAACATCAGCTGGATACAGACCATAAACAACAAACATCAGCTGGATACAGGTCATAAACAACAAACATCAGCTGGATACAGACCATAAACAACAAACATCAGCTGGATACAGACCATAAACAACAAACATCAGCTCGATACAGACCATAAACAACAAACATCAGCTGGATACAGGTCATAAACAACAAACATCAGCTGTATACAGACCATAAACAACAAACATGAGCTGTATACAGACCATAAACAACAAACATCAGCTGGATACAGACCATAAACAACAAACATCAGCTGGATACAGACCATAAACAACAAACATGAGCTGGATACAGACCATAAACAACAAACATCAGCTGGATACAGACCATAAACAACAAACATCAGCTGGATACAGACCATAAACAACAAACATCAGCTGGATAGAGGTCATAAACAACAAACATCAGCTGGATACAGACCATAAACAACAAACATCAGCTGGATACAGGTCATAAACAACAAACATCAGCTGGATACAGACCATAAACAACAAACATCAGCTGGATACAGACCATAAACAACAAACATCAGCTGGATACAGACCATAAACAACAAACATCAGCTGGATACAGGTCATAAACAACAAACATCAGCTGGATACAGACCATAAACAACAAACATCAGCTGGATACAGACCATAAACAACAAACATCAGCTGGATACAGGTCATAAACAACAAACATCAGCTGGATACAGACCATAAACAACAAACATCAGCTGGATACAGACCATAAACAACAAACATCAGCTGGATACAGACCATAAACAACAAACATCAGCTGTATACAGACCATAAACAACAAACATCAGCTGGATAGAGGTCATAAACAACAAACATCAGCTGGATACAGACCATAAACAACAAACATCAGCTGGATACAGGTCATAAACAATAAACATCAGCTGGATACAGACCATAAACAACAAACATCAGCTGGATACAGACCATAAACAACAAACATCAGCTGGATACAGACCATAAACAACAAACATCAGCTGGATACAGGTCATAAACAACAAACATCAGCTGGATACAGACCATAAACAACAAACATCAGCTGGATACAGACCATAAACAACAAACATCAGCTGGATACAGACCATAAACAACAAACATCAGCTGGATACAGACCATAAACAACAAACATCAGCTGGATACAGACCATAAACAACAAACATCAGCTGGATACAGGTCATAAACAACAAACATCAGCTGGATACAGACCATAAACAACAAACATCAGCTGGATACAGGTCATAAACAACAAACATCAGCTGGATACAGACCATAAACAACAAACATCAGCTGGATACAGACCATAAACAACAAACATCAGCTGGATACAGACCATAAACAACAAACATCAGCTGGATACAGACCATAAACAACAAACATCAGCTGGATACAGACCATAAACAACAAACATCAGCTGGATACAGACCATAAACAACAAACATCAGCTGGATACAGGTCATAAACAACAAACATCAGCTGGATACAGACCACAAACAACAAACATCAGCTGGATACAGACCATAAACAACAAACATCAGCTGGATACAGGTCATAAACAATAAACATCAGCTGGATACAGACCATAAACAACAAACATCAGCTGGATACAGACCATAAACAACAAACATCAGCTGGATACAGACCATAAACAACAAACATCAGCTGGATACAGGTCATAAACAATAAACATCAGCTGGATACAGACCATAAACAACAAACATCAGCTGGATACAGGTCATAAACAATAAACATCAGCTGGATACAGACCATAAACAACAAACATCAGCTGGATACAGATCATAAACAACAAACATCAGCTGGATACAGACCATAAACAACAAACATCAGCTGTATACAGACCATAAACAACAAACATCAGCTGTATACAGACCATAAACAACAAACATCAGCTGGATACAGACCATAAACAACAAACATCAGCTGGATACAGACCATAAACAACAAACATCAGCTGGATACAGGTCATAAACAACAAACATCAGCTGGATACAGACCATAAACAACAAACATCAGCTGGATACAGGTCATAAACAACAAACATCAGCTGGATACAGACCATAAACAACAAACATCAGCTGGATACAGACCATAAACAACAAACATCAGCTGGATACAGGTCATAAACAACAAACATCAGCTGGATACAGACCATAAACAACAAACATCAGCTGGATACTGGTCATAAACAACAAACATGAGCTGTATACAGACCATAAACAACAAACATCAGCTGGATACAGATCATAAACAACAAACATCAGCTGGATACAGGTCATAAACAACAAACATCAGCTGGATACAGGTCATAAATAACAAACATTAGCTGGATACAGACCATAAACAACAAACATCAGCTGGATACAGACCATAAACAACAAACATCAGCTGGATACAGGTCATAAACAACAAACATCAGCTGGATACATACCATAAACAACAAACATCAGCTGTATACAGACCATAAACAACAAACATCAGCTGGATACAGATCATAAACAACAAACATCAGCTGGATACAGACCATAAACAACAAACATCAGCTGGATACAGACCATAAACAACAAACATCAGCTGGATACAGACCATAAACAACAAACATCAGCTGTATACAGACCATAAACAACAAACATCAGCTGGATACAGATCATAAACAACAAACATGAGTTGGATACAGACCATAAACAACAAACATCAGCTGGATACAGGTCATAAACAACAAACATCAGCTGTATGCAGACCATAAACAACAAACATCAGCTGGATACAGGTCATAAACAACAAACATCAGCTAGATACAGACCATAAACAACAAACATCAGCTGGATACAGACCATAAACAACAAACATCAGCTGGATACAGGTCATAAACAACAAACATCAGCTGGATACAGACCATAAACAACAAACATCAGCTGGATACAGGTCATAAACAATAAACATCAGCTGGATACAGACCATAAACAACAAACATCAGCTGGATACAGACCATAAACAACAAACATCAGCTGGATACAGACCATAAACAACAAACATCAGCTGGATACAGACCATAAACAACAAACATCAGCTGGATACAGACCATAAACAACAAACATCAGCTGGATACAGACCATAAACAACAAACATCAGCTGGATACAGGTCATAAACAACAAACATCAGCTGGATACAGACCACAAACAACAAACATCAGCTGGATACAGACCATAAACAACAAACATCAGCTGGATACAGGTCATAAACAATAAACATCAGCTGGATACAGACCATAAACAACAAACATCAGCTGGATACAGACCATAAACAACAAACATCAGCTGGATACAGACCATAAACAACAAACATCAGCTGGATACAGGTCATAAACAATAAACATCAGCTGGATACAGACCATAAACAACAAACATCAGCTGGATACAGGTCATAAACAATAAACATCAGCTGGATACAGACCATAAACAACAAACATCAGCTGGATACAGATCATAAACAACAAACATCAGCTGGATACAGACCATAAACAACAAACATCAGCTGTATACAGACCATAAACAACAAACATCAGCTGTATACAGACCATAAACAACAAACATCAGCTGGATACAGACCATAAACAACAAACATCAGCTGGATACAGACCATAAACAACAAACATCAGCTGGATACAGGTCATAAACAACAAACATCAGCTGGATACAGACCATAAACAACAAACATCAGCTGTATACAGACCATAAACAACAAACATCAGCTGGATACAGGTCATAAACAATAAAATCAGCTGGATACAGACCATAAACAACAAACATCAGCTGGATACAGATCATAAACAACAAACATCAGCTGTATACAGACCATAAACAACAAACATCAGCTGGATACAGACCATAAACAACAAACATTAGCTGGATACAGACCATAAACAACAAACATCAGCTGTATACAGACCATAAACAACAAACATCAGCTGGATACAGACCATAAACAACAAACATCAGCTGGATACAGATCATAAACAACAAACATCAGCTGGATACAGACCATAAACAACAAACATCAGCTGGATACAGACCATAAACAACAAACATCAGCTGGATACAGACCATAAACAACAAACATCAGCTGGATACAGACCATAAACAACAAACATCAGCTGGATACAGACCATAAACAACAAACATCAGCTGGATACAGGTCATAAACAACAAACATCAGCTGGACACAGACCACAAACAACAAACATCAGCTGGATACAGACCATAAACAACAAACATCAGCTGGATACAGGTCATAAACAATAAACATCAGCTGGATACAGACCATAAACAACAAACATCAGCTGGATACAGACCATAAACAACAAACATCAGCTGGATACAGACCATAAACAACAAACATCAGCTGGATACAGACCATAAACAACAAACATCAGCTGGATACAGACCATAAACAACAAACATCAGCTGGATACAGATCATAAACAACAAACATCAGCTGGATACAGACCATAAACAACAAACATCAGCTGTATACAGACCATAAACAACAAACATCAGCTGTATACAGACCATAAACAACAAACATCAGCTGGATACAGACCATAAACAACAAACATCAGCTGGATACAGACCATAAACAACAAACATCAGCTGGATACAGGTCATAAACAACAAACATCAGCTGGATACAGACCATAAACAACAAACATCAGCTGTATACAGACCATAAACAACAAACATCAGCTGGATACAGGTCATAAACAATAAACATCAGCTGGATACAGACCATAAACAACAAACATCAGCTGGATACAGATCATAAACAACAAACATCAGCTGTATACAGACCATAAACAACAAACATCAGCTGGATACAGACCATAAACAACAAACATTAGCTGGATACAGACCATAAACAACAAACATCAGCTGTATACAGACCATAAACAACAAACATCAGCTGGATACAGACCATAAACAACAAACATCAGCTGGATACAGATCATAAACAACAAACATCAGCTGGATACAGACCATAAACAACAAACATCAGCTGGATACAGACCATAAACAACAAACATCAGCTGTATACAGACCATAAACAACAAACATCAGCTGGATACAGACCATAAACAACAAACATCAGCTGGATACAGACCATAAACAACAAACATCAGCTGGATACAGGTCATAAACAACAAACATCAGCTGGATACAGACCATAAACAACAAACATCAGCTGTATACAGACCATAAACAACAAACATCAGCTGGATACAGGTCATAAACAATAAACATCAGCTGTATACAGACCATAAACAACAAACATCAGCTGGATACAGGTCATAAACAACAAACATCAGCTAGATACAGACCATAAACAACAAACATCAGCTGGATACAGACCATAAACAACAAACATCAGCTGGATACAGGTCATAAACAACAAACATCAGCTGGATACAGACCATAAACAACAAACATCAGCTGGATACAGGTCATAAACAATAAACATCAGCTGGATACAGACCATAAACAACAAACATCAGCTGGATACAGACCATAAACAACAAACATCAGCTGGATACAGACCATAAACAACAAACATCAGCTGGATACAGACCATAAACAACAAACATCAGCTGGATACAGACCATAAACAACAAACATCAGCTGGATACAGACCATAAACAACAAACATCAGCTGGATACAGGTCATAAACAACAAACATCAGCTGGATACGGACCACAAACAACAAACATCAGCTGGATACAGACCATAAACAACAAACATCAGCTGGATACAGGTCATAAACAATAAACATCAGCTGGATACAGACCATAAACAACAAACATCAGCTGGATACAGACCATAAACAACAAACATCAGCTGGATACAGACCATAAACAACAAACATCAGCTGGATACAGGTCATAAACAATAAACATCAGCTGGATACAGACCATAAACAACAAACATCAGCTGGATACAGGTCATAAACAATAAACATCAGCTGGATACAGACCATAAACAACAAACATCAGCTGGATACAGGTCATAAACAATAAACATCCGCTGGATACAGACCATAAACAACAAACATCAGCTGGATACAGACCATAAACAACAAACATCAGCTAGATACAGACCATAAACAACAAACATCAGCTGGATACAGACCATAAACAACAAACATCAGCTGGATACAGGTCATAAACAACAAACATCAGCTGGATACGGACCACAAACAACAAACATCAGCTGGATACAGACCATAAACAACAAACATCAGCTGGATACAGGTCATAAACAACAAATATCAGCTGGATACAGACCATAAACAACAAACATCAGCTGTATACAGACCATAAACAACAAACATCAGCTGGATACAGATCATAAACAACAAACATGAGCTGGATACAGACCATAAACAACAAACATCAGCTGGATACAGGTCATAAACAACAAACATCAGCTGTATACAGACCATAAACAACAAACATCAGCTGGATACAGGTCATAAACAACAAACATCAGCTAGATACAGACCATAAACAACAAACATCAGCTGGATACAGACCATAAACAACAAACATCAGCTGGATACAGGTCATAAACAACAAACATCAGCTGGATACAGACCATAAACAACAAACATCAGCTGGATACAGGTCATAAACAATAAACATCAGCTGGATACAGACCATAAACAACAAACATCAGCTGGATACAGACCATAAACAACAAACATCAGCTGGATACAGGTCATAAACAATAAACATCAGCTGGATACAGACCATAAACAACAAACATCAGCTGGATACAGGTCATAAACAATATACATCAGCTGGATACAGACCATAAACAACAAACATCAGCTGGATACAGGTCATAAACAATAAACATCAGCTGGATACAGACCATAAACAACAAACATCAGCTGTATACAGACCATAAACAACAAACATCAGCTGGATACAGACCATAAACAACAAACATTAGCTGGATACAGACCATAAACAACAAACATCAGCTGTATACAGACCATAAACAACAAACATCAGCTGGATACAGACCATAAACAACAAACATCAGCTGGATACAGATCATAAACAACAAACATCAGCTGGATACAGACCATAAACAACAAACATCAGCTGGATACAGACCATAAACAACAAACATCAGCTGGATACAGACCACAAACAACAAACATCAGCTGTATACAGACCATAAACAACAAACATCAGCTGGATACAGACCATAAACAACAAACATCAGCTGGATACAGACCATAAACAACAAACATCAGCTGGATACAGACCATAAACAACAAACATCAGCTGGATACAGGTCATAAACAACAAACATCAGCTGGATACAGACCATAAACAACAAACATCAGCTGTATACAGACCATAAACAACAAACATCAGCTGGATACAGACCATAAACAACAAACATTAGCTGGATACAGACCATAAACAACAAACATCAGCTGTATACAGACCATAAACAACAAACATCAGCTGGATACAGACCATAAACAACAAACATCAGCTGGATACAGATCATAAACAACAAACATCAGCTGGATACAGACCATAAACAACAAACATCAGCTGGATACAGGTCATAAACAACAAACATCAGCTAGATACAGACCATAAACAACAAACATCAGCTGGATACAGACCATGAACAACAAACATCAGCTGGATACAGGTCATAAACAACAAACATCAGCTGGATACAGACCATAAACAACAAACATCAGCTGGATACAGGTCATAAACAATAAACATCAGCTGGATACAGACCATAAACAACAAACATCAGCTGGATACAGACCATAAACAACAAACATCAGCTGGATACAGGTCATAAACAATAAACATCAGCTGGATACAGACCATAAACAACAAACATCAGCTGGATACAGGTCATAAACAATAAACATCAGCTGGATACAGACCATAAACAACAAACATCAGCTGTATACAGACCATAAACAACAAACATCAGCTGGATACAGACCATAAACAACAAACATTAGCTGGATACAGACCATAAACAACAAACATCAGCTGTATACAGACCATAAACAACAAACATCAGCTGGATACAGACCATAAACAACAAACATCAGCTGGATACAGATCATAAACAACAAACATCAGCTGGATACAGACCATAAACAACAAACATCAGCTGGATACAGACCATAAACAACAAACATCAGCTGGATACAGACCACAAACAACAAACATCAGCTGTATACAGACCATAAACAACAAACATCAGCTGGATACAGACCATAAACAACAAACATCAGCTGGATACAGACCATAAACAACAAACATCAGCTGGATACAGACCATAAACAACAAACATCAGCTGGATACAGGTCATAAACAACAAACATCAGCTGGATACAGACCATAAACAACAAACATCAGCTGGATACAGACCATAAACAACAAACATCAGCTGGATACAGACCATAAACAACAAACATCAGCTGGATACAGACCATAAACAACAAACATCAGCTGGATACAGACCATAAACAACAAACATCAGCTGGATACAGACCATAAACAACAAACATCAGCTGGATACAGGTCATAAACAACAAACATCAGCTGGATACAGACCATAAACAACAAACATCAGCTGGATACAGGTCATAAACAACAAACATCAGCTGGATACAGACCATAAACAACAAACATCAGCTGGATACAGGTCATAAACAACAAACATCAGCTGGATACAGACCATAAACAACAAACATCAGCTGGATACAGACCATAAACAACAAACATCAGCTGGATACAGACCATAAACAATAAACATCAGCTGGATACAGGTCATAAACAACAAACATCAAAAAACGTGACATAACAAAATTTTCTAGAAAAACATGCCACGCCAAGTTATTCCGTGCTCTGCCAGAAATGGCAATTGTGCCTCAAAGAATAACTATTATACAGTCTTGTAGAAACCACTGTAACCCCGTATGCCTGGTTCCTTGATGTTAATTAATTATAAATTAATTGTTGTGGGGTGAGTGACGGCGAATTAAATCCACAATACCTTACCTAAAACCAATAGATCAATAGAAGGCCCGGCGCTACACGATTTTAAGGTACAATGGGTAGTTATTGCGGCGGATGCTGATGGATAAACTCTTTGGGGATAAACTTGGTGAGAAACTCACCGCTTTTACTGAGAGGCCCAACGGAATCGACTCTCCAGAGAATCAGTTCACTATTGGGTCCACCTACAGTCCCACTGGGTCCCATTGTAGTCATACTGCCAAAGGAAGCCTCACTGCGGGTCATATCCAAGGTTTCACTGGTGTCGTCCAAATGTACCACAGTTCTTTCAACACCTGAGGCATAAAATAACATAACAATAACAAAATAACATAACAAAATAACATAACATGATAAAATAACAAATAAAAGTTGAACTTTTTTCACTATCTTCGGGCTATTTTATTTGCAGAGCGCCTTGAGAGGAATAACGATTCTCACTAAACTACGTTTTTCCCTTGCCATACATCATTTTCATGCTTTTGATTATTTAATACAAAATATTAAGTAATTTGGTGTTATTAAATAAATTGAACAGCAATATTTGCGACGTGTCTTCCATAGAAAGATGCAGCGATTCGAATTAATTAATACAATTTAACTCACTGAAGCTTTTTGTGGATTATTTATGATCTAGTAAGGAGCTGATCAACTACATTAAAAAATATATAATGGCCATTGGGTTCTAGTTTGGTGCGCGTCGCAAAGAAATTAAAATTGTATTTAACTTTTATGTGCTTCGAATTTTCTATTTTTTTATTTTCCTGGCAAAGGTTGTAAGTAAACCTTTCTATTTCAATAATTATTATTTCTTCTAATTCTATTTCCTATTCTAATTCCAACCTTTTCTCCTTCGATACAATGTAATAGAATCTAAGAATAATTCTACAAAAAATATATTATTTACCTCCTATTACGAGGGGAAAAAGTAAAATCAATTACTTTTTCCTTGGAAAAAATTTTCACACGTATATTTAATATATTCGAGATAAAAAGTAACAATTTAAGAATTAGCTAAATTATTCGTTGAAGAAAAGTGATTAAATTTCTACCTTTCCTAAAATATAAAGTGTACACGTATGTATAATTTTGCCTTGTTTATTTATGTAAATCCCCTCGCTACGCTCGTGTTTTTACCTATTGAATGAGTTTCCGGGATCGGGATTCCATCTTCCCGCGCGTCTTCGGACACGTGATGGAGCGTCGAGTTGCTCCGATGTCGTCTGGGTTGGTTGTGATGCGACGATGTGAGTAGCAGCGGGAGAACCGCGTGGGCCACCACGTCTAGCATATGGAAGCGGTGTCCGCTGCACCGCGCGTTGTGACACACTGACAGTACGGTAGCGTAGCCGGAATCGGGAGCAAATGTCATCTAAAAATAGCAGAGATTGGAGCAAATGTGTTGAACCATTTATCTTACCAAAATGCATCTCCTATAATAATGAATGTATCAAATTTATCAGCTTAAGGTTTTACTTTCAGTTTCCCTTCTATACCCTATGGGGAGTAAAATTATCTCTTAGATAATTTAATACAGAATAAGATAAAATAAATTGACAACCGAACCGCAGTTATAAACATTCAGATAATGTCGACCTTTACTAACCTGCCATTGGTTGATACTGCCGTCACCGTGTTTGGTGACCAGATGAATATCGGGGGCGAATTCACCCAGACTGGCGCCCGGGCTAGATGTAGCGAATCTACCTCGTCGCTCCAGGGCTTTCCAAGATTCCAGTTTCTTAATGTCTAAACTTAGGTTATTGCGGTATAGGTATATATTAGGTGATAACGAGATGGCGTCACCAGCAGGGAAAGCTAGAGGTATTCGAGACGAGAACGAGACCTAAAACCGATGCAACATTGTGATAGTAAATATATGAAATAAAGGCTAAGTACGTCTACTATTAATTGTTGTAA
Source organism: Nemertoderma westbladi (assembly GCA_032718475.1). Classification (NCBI taxonomy): domain Eukaryota; kingdom Metazoa; phylum Xenacoelomorpha; order Nemertodermatida; family Nemertodermatidae; genus Nemertoderma; species Nemertoderma westbladi. The sequence goes on along the minus strand of JAUCBJ010006028.1, from coordinate 2,037 downwards.
ACAAAAGAACGGTGGGCGTGAACCACTCTTCTCTCTTGGCAGTTACATATAAGTGGGGAGGGGGGGGGGGGTAGTCTTTTTCCCAAAGTTTAATACTGAACTCTACCCCCACAGCGGAACCCAGGTTCTTATACCGCAGGGTGACCAGTGATGGGAAAATAAACTGATCTGGGCGCGGATCGAACTCGGGACCTTCAATCACAAACCGGGATTTCTGATCAGTGACCACTCTACATACTTCCTTTCTCCGAGTTGTGGGTGAGGGATAATGAGTTAGTCCCAGGAGATGGTGGAGCAAACATAACCCGCTGTTATGTGTATTGTACACAACACCTTCGAATACTCAAAGATATGGACAACATCAAAGATTTACAGAATATTAAATTAGGTACCTGCGCTTGTCTGTGTGTGTTCGGAGGCCATTCATCTAACCAATCCAGCAACCAGACTAACAAGGAGCCATCTAGCGAATGTATAGCGTACAGCATATCTGGGGTAGACTGCCATTCCATTAGCAGCAGAGGCATCATCGACCGTAACAAACACTGGAGGGTAAAAACAAAAAAATAAATAGCAAACCTAAAAATATGAAAAACTGATAAAATAGGACATTTCTCGCCCTGGCTAGGGAGATGTATAATAATTATACCCCATCACTAACGTCTGGCATATTTTATACAACTCGGTAGAGCTCACGGGGAAAACATTTTCCTTCAAGTAATAATAAGTAAATATTATTAAGTCGTCGGTAGAAAGAAAAAGGGGCGGTTATGCATGCGGCCTCCTGACAATGTCCTCCACTTTCTGGCGAAATGTTAAAGTCTGATGCGATTTTTGTGAAAAAATATAGCAATATATAAAATATATTTTCGGCAATTTTTCGGGTGTAAAAGGGCATTTGTGTAAAATCATGTTTACAAAGGAAATTTACTGTACTTAAAGATAAATTACTAAAGGCAAAGGGTCATTTGATGATGCCATTGCCACCAACTTAAATCGATCATCGCCCAGCATGTCGAGTACTATGAGATAAAAAATGATATTAAGCTATTAAATACGCTGTAAGGTTTTTAGTGTCTCCTGGACAATTATTTTCATTGAATATACCCCTTTGCCTTTTTACCGACGAAGTAATATTATATAAATCAAAACCTGAATCTCGTCTGTCTCAACATCTCCGGTTTGAGTCGGACCTTTGGGTTCCTCCGACACAGTAGAACCGACTGGCCGTCGTTCCGGGGTGCTCTTTACGCTCGGTTTTCTAACTCTAGAACGTCGTCTTGAACGTCTAACCCGCTGGGCCCCTGTCACATCCACCGAACTCTCATCTTCAGACTCTATAAGGGAATGGAATGGGATTGAGTGCTGGCCTTTTGTAAGGTCAGCAAGGTTGAGGTTAGTACCATGTATTTAGTGTTCTTAGACGAACGATGGATTTCAGAAAGGATTGTATTAACAACAAATTAAACCGCTCGTAGAAAATAACCTATCCATCTAGTTATCCATTCATACTTCGCACCACTCATGAGGGTATGTCCTCAAAGCATACACAGTTTAATTTCATATCAAAATCATTACATTTAAGAAAAGTCTTTTCAGTTCTAGGTGTGTGACTTACACGGTAACACGACACTTTTCGTTAAATTTATTATTCTAGGTGTGTGACTAACACGGTAACACGATACTTTTCGTTAAATTTAATATTCTAGGTGTGTGACTTACACGGTAACACGACACTTTTCGTTAAATTTAATAGTATATTCGCAGTTCTAGGTGTGTGACTTACACGGTAACACGACACTTTTCGTTAAATTTAATAAATATTTTTAATACCAGAATCAAACATTCTACTTTAATGTCCTATTAAATCATATTAAAACCATTTTTAGAAATTCCACCAAAAATATTACAACTTTTTTTTAAACAAAGTTTTATGCCGTTTTTCATCAGCAATAATTTGCTATAATTTTGGAATAAAACTTTTCGACGTATCCAATTATCCATATCCGAATCCACACAAACGCCTATGAGCGCATG
>JAUCBJ010006027.1:0-53551 GCA_032718475.1 Nemertoderma westbladi | reverse complement strand
CCCTTTCTTTGATTGATTGGTGGTGTGGGTAAATTTCTCAAAACCTGATTTTGTGATACAGTCGCTCAATTTTAATTTGTATCTCATAACTGGGCCTCGTGCTGCGCGAAGGCCCCACGAACGTGTAATTCATTGACTTTCCTGTTTTGTCCTTGACAATGACAATATGTGCTTCCGTATGTCCGTCTGTAGCCTCGCTAACAAACAACGGGCCTGCCGATCGCGCTAAAGATAAACTAATCATCCTGTATTGCTCATCCCCGGACTAGCCCGTACTTCCATGGCCTACGTACTGGTACTACTACTGTATGCTCTGAACTGACCTGTGCCGGTTACAGTTACTATCTGATACGCCTACCAGCCTACCGCAGTACCGGTAGATGATATTCAGTTTCTTGCCATCTTAATGCAGTAATGCGCTGTACTGCAGTACGGTCTTAACCCCAAAATACTGAAATATTTCAACCGGAATACAACTCTACCAACACATTATTCAGTCATTACTGTATTAGGCCTAACTACTGAACTATAATCCGTCTGTAAGAAACTACCTAACAAATTACAGAATCATGGCAATAGAAACCGGCGTATGCAAATGGTTTAATGGTGAAAAGGGGTACGGGTTTATAACATCCGACCAGGACGGCGATGATCTGTTTGTACATCAAACCCAGGTGCACGCCGAGGGTTACCGTTCTCTAGGCGAGGGCGAAAGGGTTGAGTTCGTTCGCAAGCACGACGATCGCAACGGTAAACTGAAGGCGACGAATGTAACGGGTCCGAACGGAAGCTACGTTCAGGGTGGGTCGCGAGACGGCGGCGGTGGAAGGGGCGGAGGTTACGGGGGAGGGCGATCTGGTGGGGGTGGCTACGGAGGTGGCGGTGGTGGATACGGAAGATATTAGAACACAACGTGATAAAACTAAACTATAAGAGTCTCTGTTTGTTGTAATAATGTACCAAATTTACCGTACTAACTAAAACAGCATTTTATTAATATGCAATATTTTTAATGCTGTTAGGCTATTAAATTATATAACGACTTATCTTTAGCATCGCGACTTTTACCCGGTAGATCCTGGGATATAGAACTCATCCCAAAACACCGCAACCGGGTGTCGTGCAAAGTGATTTCCATTTTCTTAGAGATTGAGTTGCTATGTCGCAACGCAACAATCCGCGTTGAGGTCGGAACAAGAGTTGTATTATTTTAATCTTGAAATTCATCCATAATTAATTATTATTCTTTGCGGATTTTGTAATTGAATTGAGTTTTGTTTAAAGGTGTTCATTTCCCACCAACTCACTTGACTTCGAACAACTAATGTGTAATATATTATTATATATTATTGGCAATAATTAGCGAAATATGTGACTTTTGCAATTACCTTTGAAGGTGCTCGGATCTATTCCTGTTGTCTGGTAATTTGCTCTTTGCCTACAGTCTAATTCTATTGTTGCTTTTGATGTTTTGTATACAGTCTGACAGTGCAGTTTCGTACCATTTAGGCCTTCTATTTCATAAAGATAATTAGGCCTATAAGTATTAAGAACGATTATTGTTAGTTTGGCTTTTGTTTGTTGACTTTGCGTTCCGTTTGCAAAAGTCATCAGATTTACCGTGTTTGCAATAAATTAATGCGTTGTATTCTTAACATTAATAATCGTGCAATGTTCCAAGTAAAGAAGTATCATTACTATTTTCTGTTTTATGAGATATTGAAAATGTTTAGAGCGATATTGATGGTTTGTCATTGTGGTGATATTTCTGTGCAATGTAATCGAATGATAACATCTAAGTACCTGTTTCTACCAAATATACCAAATTAAAACATAGACCGCGCTAACAACGTAACAATTGAGATATTTAATTCGACATAATATTATATTTTCTTGATATCCGATATCCTATACTTACTGATGCTCTCGGAATATGTCTCGTTTTTATATATTTTTTTAAGTGCGGTATTATTCTTACGTTATTTGATTTGTTTACCGGTATTATGTGTTGTATGACTCTTTAATAAATGTTATTATAATTTCGAGTGAGAAATTAAACTATAATTTTTTTATTTTTCAATCTCGAAACTACGAAAGACTACAGCTTTAGTATGAGAGTGAGAGTATAATGCAAGAAAAATAGCTGCTAATCAAGGGCTGATCGTCATAATTATCTGAAATAATCACATGAACTATAATTAATAATAATGAATGGGAGAATCTTTTAGGCTCGTTAAGCCAAGGAATGCCTGTCCACCACCATGGGTGATCTTCCACAGTAAACCCTTCTACTCTGTTTCCTAAAGGAATGCCTGTTCACCACCATGGGTGATCTTCCACAGTAAACCCTTCTACTCTGTTTCCCAAGTTGCCTTGGTTCCCATTTATCGACCACTGACGGATGAAAGCCGGGGTTGGGCTAGGCTGTATAATATAATTAATAATAATGAATTTTACTTAGTTAGATATACCGAAAAGGAGGGGGAACTGGACTCAAATCCCGTCTCGTCGAATTAATATCTCTTCTCAATGATAAATTATCAATTTTGGGGCAGGAGCTGATTGCAGTGGCGCGTTATTCTAACCAAAACAATAAATTAAAGTCAATAGAACTGGTTACAGTATTATGGTTTAATTTTTATGAGTAATCAGCTGTAATGTCGATTTTCCCAAGGAGAGGAATTCATTTTGATTACCCTGAGACCCGTCTCCTTGTAGTAATGGGCACAACCAGAGGGCACCGAGTCCAGGTAGTAATAGATGACGTAATATAGGCCTACTAACATATTCCACATCGTGGTAGACGGACTGTATGTTCCCGCTTTAAACTCGTCATGTTCCCACTTTCTCTTGATCTTTAAACTCGTCCTCACTGTAAATAATCGATATTGAAATGCAACAACTCAATTGCACAACACAAACTGATTCCACATAAAGTGCAAACATCTGTTTTGGTCATAAATTGACAATTTCTAATAATAAACAAGGTCAAACGTGAATTAACATTAACCGCAATTCAATACACTACTTAGATTAATGTATCAAATTAATTAAATTAATTCTTCGTTAATTTTGTTTTAAGCATTTTTTGTTAATATCTTATTATTGTGATATGTCAGCTAAAACACTAATAACTGATCGTAGCCGTATAAAACTACGGCGGGGAGGTTCACTATACAGTGAAAAGGCAACAAAATAAGAAACGAAATTATCGGGGTTTGCTAATTTGCACAAGCAAACCACTGTATAAGGGAAAATTGAAACACATTCTTTTGTAACCAGGATAGCTCACGCTTGCTTTCGTTTGAGGACATGAATTGTAAATTATTTGCTATTATAGTGATAACAGCGGAGAGTTTTTACAGTAGGCCCCTAATGAAATGATATTGGTGTCTGTCTGACTTCCGAGGTTATCGAATATCTTCGAATATCATCGGGGTGGGCCGTTGACGGGACCTTGGACGGACATAACACCGTGTCCGGGTGCAGTAATTATTGATGAATTAATATGATACCGGTTCTGTACATGATAACGTAATTCTTTATTTTGTTTGAAAACAGAAACCGGGAAGGCGGAAGGAAATACGTAATTTAGTGATTAAATTAAAAAAAATTCTAAACAAAATGTTGGCCTATGTTCTTAAAAATTATCTAAGACAACAAAATATTTCATCGCGGACATTAATTTTTGCTGAATTCTATCTCATTTTATTTTCGAACACCCATTGCGATCAAAGTTGAAAAAAAATGAAAACACATATTTAATTTAAGCTTTAACAGTTGACTAATGTCCGTCGGGAGGATTTAAATAAGATGTAATTTTGAAACAAAGTGTTGCTTTCGCTTTTTTGTAACTTTGCGTCACAATACATGTTATCATCTCCCCATTACACCGTAATCTTGCATAAGCCGCACCTCACCGATGGACATCTGAATTTCGTTTAAAAAAAATAGCAAATTAGTAAAAGGGAAAATAATGTTAGAGAGACTTCGTGTCACTACTGTAGTACAACTCCCTGTCATCTTCATAGCAAAATCTGCTCCCATTGTTTATTTAAGATTTTGCTAGTGACCGCATGGTGGTGTTAAGTAATTAATTAATATACATGTAATACTCAAGGGCAGGCCGGATTTCAGCATTTCACTGACAGTTTTGTTACCATGGACATAACATATTTCTGGAAATAGTCCTTGTGCATATTGCATGCGGATAGAATTGTGACATAAATCATCGCTATATGAACGCATATTTAAATACTATTGACATTCTTGTGCATGCGCGAGTCTTTGTTAACCTTCAAGAGTTATAGAGGTGTCATTCAACAATTCCTACGTTTGATTTGTGGGGTAATAAGAATACAGGCATACAGGGTCATCATAATTAATTACTGCCACATCGGTGTACCTGTACCATATGCGCTAAATCCCGTCGTTGACTGACTGGTTAGGAATAGATAAACCGTTATGGTATGAATGACCCTATTACTTTTGTTGTAATGGCCGATGTGCTGCATTACTAATAATCAGTTAATATAGGCTTTCTCATATTGTACAGTCGGTATTGCTCCGTGTTTTTTTTTAATAAGAAACTTAGAGTTGGGTTTTTGCTCGCTGTTGTCAAATGTTAAATTTAGTTCCACGCTCTTCAAAAACTATGTATAATGTGATCATGTCTTCTTTTTAGACAATCGACATTGCGGCAGTTGAGGTGTTAATATTTCATAGATACATTTTTATCGTTAAAAATGATACTACATTAGTTTTTGCAGGGTATGCTGTCGTAGTGAAATTAGGATGTCAATTTGTAATTGTAAAGGAATTGGAATTCGGGCTACTGGCTTATTCCAAATCAGCCTGTATATTGGACTTCAAAAAATCGACCTATTTTCAAATTAAATCACAATTTCGTTCCAAAAATGAGTTTCTTATTGAAAAAACGGGTGCAAGATAGTTTTGGAAAATATTTAAATTTTATCACGATTCATCTGTTGTTTGTGTAGTGGCATTGCCGATACGGTTTAACACAGCACGGAATTACTCAATCTGCATTCCTGCCTGCTGCTAGCCTGCATACTGACAGACACATTCCGCCATCAGTCTATTGAAATATCACACTTCTGTAGTACCATACAAAATAAAATATGTCCACCGGTGTTGATGTACCGGTAAACGCACCTGTGGGAGGTATGAATGCCCAAATTCCCAATAATGACTTTACCTTGAATTATGATACCTCACAAGAAATATCAAACTCATTTGTACATGGTCGGTCAGGCTTTAAAGAAGACTGCGATAGTGCCGTGCTCGGCGACGAAATTGTTTCCGATAGCGACGCAACGGGGTCAAGAAGTATTACGTCGGCGACTTCTACGACATCGCACGCACCATCTACGGCATCGGCTGAAGAAAATAGATCCGCAGAAAAGACGTCAAGGTCTGTTACTTATATATCGTAATTTTTCCACGTGAGGGAATGCATATACGGCTCAGTTTTATTGTAGAGCAAAAATGTGTTTTTTTTTCAAGGTGCGGGTATATTATTCATTTGTATTATCTGTGCGCATTTTTCAAACAGTAGTGGTCGGAAAAACTTGTATTTGTCGCTTCATTGGAATGTTAATTTGAAATGGAATGCAAAATTCCCCCCCCCCCCCCCACACAAGCAATAATTTGAGGATATTCCCTTTTGTCGCCAAATTCTTAAATAAGACAGACATGCGTACCGGTCGGTACCTCATTTATTTTCAGCAAACATTAACTAATTCATTATCATATCATTATGAATAACCGTTACTTACATAAAAGCCTGGCGCCTGCTGAGCTGAGCATTAATAATACTTGGAAATAACTTACTGCTGCCACGTTGGTAAATTTATAGTTCATTGCTCATTGGGCCTTCATTCCCATTAAAGCTATGATGCACAATACAACGATGTTGAATGGCATTTACAATCCACACTTCTTATCAACCGAATACATAGAGATATAGATAGAGCCAGCCAATGTTGCTAGGGCGACCAATCCCATTGGCCTTTGTACCATTGCTGTATTGGCAAGGCAGTTCCCATATACCACACACACAGCCTACCGCATGGTAGATAGATTATACCCAGTAGCTCTACCCAATCCCTTGCCATAACATAGAAAGTGCTAAACATTCGTTCGGTCCAACCAATATTGTCTCTCTCTTGGGCTGATTTCTCCACCATAACACCCTACACATTGTGGCTCAGAACATATATTGCTTAGTTCCAAGTGAACGTATTTGTGAATGTAGAGAATAATAATTCCAATATTATTTCTGGGATACGGAATAGAATTTCCCTGCAGTATCAAATATAATATAAATATATAGCATCTGTGATGTTCAACTGATTGAAATTTTATACACAAAGAAAATGGAAGACGATTTCAGAGAGTGAGTCGATCGGTTTTTTGGTTCAGTTGTTCAATATAATTGACAAAATGTCCAACAAACGTGAATACGCTAAAAGTTGCCTTAGTTTAGTTTTTCTCTGGAAATAAATTTATACAAAATAATTTTTATTTAAACACAATGAAAAAATCTTGTTGTTAGAAATTTGAGTCTCCCAAACAATTGTTGTATTTATAGTAAGCACAGTTGGTTTTTTTCACCGTGATATAAATTATGGCTACCCTTTTCTAATAATTTGTTGTGGCTTTATAACATCCGGGTGATCTACTTATTTATTAATTGAATTATTGGTAATTAGTTTTACTTAAGTGGCGGCGACTCTTCCGTTAGGGTCTCTACTTCATCATCAAAGAAGAAGAATTTCATGGAAACATTCACCTGAAGCTACAACAACTTCAAACGGTCGTGTTTAAACTGTCTGACACTAGGAAACTGAATGTCTGTCTGACTGCTATTTGGTGGGAGACAAGATGGTTAAGTGACTAGGATGGGAGACAATGGCTAAGTGACTGCTATGGTGTGGAGACATAATGGCTAAGTGACTGCTATGGGTGGAGACATAATAGCTAAGTGACTGCTATGGGGTGGAGACATAATGGCTAAGTGACTACTATGGGGTGGAGACATAATGGCTAAGTGACTGCTATGGGGTGGAGACATAATGGCTAAGTGACTGCTATGGGGGTGTGAAACAGAAGGGCGAAGTGACTACTATTGGGTGGTATACATAATAGCTAAGTGACTGACACTATTAGACATAATGGATAAATTACTGACACTAGAAAACTGATTGGCTAATTGACTTGTATTGGGTGGGAGACTGAATGGCTAACATACTGACTGGTATTGGGTGGGAAAATGACTGGTATTAGGTTAACTTACTGGCATGTGGTGGGAAACTGAAAAGCTAACTGACTGGTATTGGGTGGAAAACTGAATGGCTAACTGACTGGTATTGGGTGGAAAACTGAATGGCTAACTGACTGACTGGTACTGGGTGGGAAACTAACTGGTATTAGGCTAACTTACTGGCATTTGGTGGAAAACTGAATGGCTAACTGACTGGTATTGGGTGGAAAACTGAATGACTAACTGACTGGTATTAGGTGGAAAACTGAATGGCTAACTGACTGGTATTGGGTGGAAAACTGAATGGCTAACTGACTGGTATTGGGTGGAAAACTGAATAGCTAACTGACTGGTATTGGGTGGAAAACTGAATGGCTAACAGGCTGACTGGCATTGGGTGGAAAACTGAATGGCTAACAGACTGACTGGTATTGGGAGGGAAACTGAATGGCTAACTGACTGGTATTGGGTGGAAAACTGAATAGCTAACTGACTGGTATTGGGTGGAAAACTGAATGGCTAACACACTGACAGATATTGGTTGGAAAACTGATGGCTAACAGACTGACTGGTATTGGGGGGGAAACTGAATGGCTAACTGACTGGTATTGGGTGGAAAACTGAATAGCTAACTGACTGGTATTGGGTGGAAAACTGAATGGCTAACACACTGACTGGTATTGGGTGGAATACTGAATGGCTAACACACTGACTGGTATTGAGAGGGAAACTGAATGGCTAACTGACTGGTATTGGGTGGAAAACTGAATAGCTAACTGACTGGTATTGGGTGGAAAACTGAATGGCTAACACACTGACTGGTATTGGGTGGAAAACTGAATGGCTAACACACTGACTGGTATTGGGTGGAAAACTGAATAGCTAACTGACTGGTATTGGGTGCAAAACTGAATAGCTAACTGACTGGTATTGGGTGGAAAACTGAATAGCTAACTGACTGGTATTGGGTGGAAAACTGAATAGCTAACTGACTGGTATTGGGTGCAAAACTGAATAGCTAACTGACTGGTATTGGGTGCAAAACTGAATAGCTAACTGACTGGTATTGGGTGCAAAACTGAATAGCTAACTGACTGGTATTGGGTGGGGAACTGAATGGCTAACTGACTGGTATTGGGTTGAAAACTGAATGGCTAACTGACTGGTATTGGGTGGAAAACTGAATGGCTAACTGACTGGTATTAGGTGGAAAACTGAATGGCTAACTGACTGGTATTGGGTGGGGAACTGAATGGCTAACTGACTTGGTATTGGGAGGGAAACTGATTGGCTAACTGACTGGTATTGGGTGGAAAACTGAATCGCTAAATGACTAGTACATTTATTATATTGGGTGGGGAACTGAATGTCTAACTGACTGGTATTGGGTGGAAAACTGAATGGCTAACTGACTGGTATTGGGTGGGGAACTGATTGGCTAACTGACTGGTATTGGGAGGGAAACTGATTGGCTAACTGACTGGTATTGGGTGGAAAACTGAATCGCTAAATGACTGGTATTGGGTGGGGAACTGAATGGCTAACTGACTGGTATTGGGTGGAAAACTGAATGGCTAACACACTGACTGGTATTGGGTGGAAAACTGAATGGCTAACTGACTGGTATTGGGTGGGGAACTGAATGGCTAACTGACTGGTATTGGGTGGAAAACTGAATGGCTAACTGACTGGTATTGGGTGGGGAACTGAATGGCTAACTGACTGGTATTGGGTGGGGAACTGAATGGCTAACTGACTGGTATTGGGTGGGGAACTGAATGGCTAACTGACTGGTATTGGGTGGGGAACTGAATGGCTAACTGACTGGTATTGGGTGGGGAACTGAATGGCTAACTGACTGGTATTGGGTGGAAAACTGAATGGCTAACTGACTGGTATTGGTTGGAAAACTGAATGGCTAACTGACTGGTATTGGGTGGGGAACTGAATGGCTAACTGACTGGTATTGGGTGGAAAACTGAATGGCTAACTGACTGGTATTGGGTGGAAAACTGAATGGCTAACTGACTGGTATTGGGTGGGGAACTGAATGGCTAACTGACTGGTATTGGGTGGAAAACTGAATGGCTAACTGACTGGTATTGGGTGGGGAACTGAATGGCTAACTGACTGGTATTGGGTGGGGAACTGAATGGCTAACTGACTGGTATTGGGTGGGGAACTGAATGGCTAACTGACTGGTATTGGGTGGGGAACTGAATGGCTAACTGACTGGTATTGGGTGGAAAACTGAATGGCTAACTGACTGGTATTGGGTGGGGAACTGAATGTCTAAGTGACTGACTTTGGGGAATTGACTGACACTATGAGACTAAATGGATAAATGAGAATGGAGGAATGTATTAGGCTAACTTGACCTAACTCCAATCGCAATTGCGATGGTTATGGTTACTGGTGTTTTTACATTGGGGATGTAAAATTAATTTGATTTTTTAAATAAATATTATATGTATGTTTTTTAACCTATTAGATAAATTTATTTCCAGAATCAAAACCGGGCTAATTTAATAATAATGTACCTATATCTACTTAGTTACCTCAGTAATGTTTCTTTCAAGAATTTAATATAATTATGTATGGAAATGCGGTAACAACCTTCGTCCTTAGTACTTTATTTTTTATTTACGTATTTCACGACATCTATATTTCGACTTCATTAACAATTACTTAGATGCATATCATAAGCATGAACTGAATTGGTTAATCTAATCTATGCTTTAAAATCATCGCAACTCTATAAGGTAACAACAACAAGGCATTGATTGTAAAGCGTTAGTAACATTTAGTTAAATAGGCCATGTATTAATTATTATTGGATATATGAATGCAATATAATAAATTGCCCTCTAGATTACTGTATTCTGCTCCCATTCTCCCACATACATTTTGACAATAATGTTAGTCGTTGGTTTTATCAATATAATTTGTAATTGATAATAATTAAGTAATATAATCGTATTACATATGAACAGTTTGAGTTGCTCATTGAAAATCCAATAGGATATTACCATCACACACCCCTTCAAGCACACCTTATCTTAAATAACTCCCTGGCATAATTAATAGAAATTAAGATTAAATACAAATTGCATATTCCAATTCCAATTCCCAGCTTGTGATATGAGAAACAGAATACCAATATCTAGAACTGTTATACCCATTTATCTGAGGTGAGACGATTTCTCTAGCAATAACTGAAAATGTATTTTAGTCGGGTCTTTGTTTAATTAACCGTTGTTTAATACTATATGGTAGCTTATTGGTTTATTGTTGTTTAAGCTGTTTCAACTTTCATTCAGTTCCCCATTGAGTAGTAAGTAGTACCACGACTATCTCACTCAATACTCGAATCTTGGAGGATTATTTATTGAATTCATGATATTATAATACCGCTGAAATTAATTGACCATCAGCTTTAGTTAGTGGGTTTTGAATGACTGCGGCTCGAGCTGTGCGAATATAATTTACCCAAGTTCTTGGCGTTTAAGATTTATTTCAGGTAGGTTTACTGCTAACCAAATTAAACCTTGTATAATATGCATAAAACATTGATAATTCTATGTGTTTGGTTTGTTATCTTGATATTTCTGTACATATTCACTGATTAGCAACACCGTAAGCCACTTATTCCCGAAATAATGTTAAATATTAATGTTAAGGAGCATGTATTCAGATATTTATTATTATTATTATAAATATTATTAAATTGTTCTCTAAATTTTGACCTGCTGTGGTCAGTCAGTCAGGCCAGCCTGGCCCAGCCAACTTCCATCACTGTAAGAGCTGATGCTAATAACCTAATCTTCCAATTGAAATCCCTCCATTTAATATGAATTACACTGTGATTGGTTAGTTAATTCAGGCCTTCTCCAGTTGTCAGAATCAGGGCACCTAGAAGGCTCGACATAGCGGTGATACATACTGGCATATTGCCTTTGGGATTTGTAAGTTTCTTGTTTGTGTAAATCATACCGTCTTTGTGCTACTATTTGCGGTAACGTAATACGATGGATGGTATTGGCGGTTTGGCACAGAATGTTCATAGAATAAGCTGGTTATCGCAAGTACACCTTCTAGTGGCTTTACATGGAATTGTATATGCTTCTAAAGAAGGCACTAAGTTAACCAAAATATATTATTATTTAAAATTAACAAATTAAAAATTTTGCAATTAATAATTAATTGCATTTACCTGGTAATTGTATAAGGATGAATTTCACTATAATAATAAGGTTTATGTTTGTAAGCAAAGCAATTTATCTTCTCTGAAACTCTTAACTAAGTTATGAGTCCACTATTCCATCATATCATCACAGTTTATATTTCTTATATTTGTGTTTCTTTTCATGAATGAAAGTTTAATTACATCGTTGGTATTGTATTACTGTACAGCAGCACGTCCGCTATGGCATATAAAACAAAAGGTTAAGGTTAACATCATTTCTTCGCCATCTATCCCCAACGGCAACAGAACAGAGTTTAATGTCAAGGCTAATCTTGATCACATGGTTTGCTCGCATTCCCATCTACATCAAAAAAGAAGTTCTTAATATAACAAAATAATTCTTATTATTAGTTTTATATTTCAGTTCGCACACTTAGGTAATACGGCTTTATGCAGTTGATTCTACTTACTTTACCTGGTTCCGTGAGTTTAGCAATTAATTGGGAATTATTGATACATTTAACACTATTAGTTCTTATAGCGACGCTCAACTAAACTCAGTATCTCTATTTGTTGTAGGCGTAGCGTAACGTTGCGTTGTACTGCTGCTGTTACTGTATTCTTGTTAAACACCATATTTATCGGTTTTATTTAGTTAGTAATCTTTGTGAAAAATAGTTGATCGAAACTACATTGTTGTATCTTACAGATCGGAACGTCGAACGGTTGAGGAACAGGAGGAACGTAGCGGAATTCCCGTTGTAGCTGAGGCACCGGTAGGAGTTGCTATGGAGACCAACGGTGGCGACCAAGAAGAAGGTGAACTCACTGATCAAGAAGAAGAAATACAACTTCCGGAGAAAGTTGAAATGTTGAACAAAACGGAGCACCAGGAAGAGGTATTAGAAGATAGGGCCACCGCTAACCGTTACAGTATATTAGAAGATAGGGCCACCGCTAACCGTTACAGTATATTAGAAGATAGGGCCACCGCTAACCGTTACAGTATATTAGAAGATAGGGCCACCGCTAACCGTTACAGTATATTAGAAGATAGGGCCACCGCTAACCGTTACAGTATATTAGAAGATAGGGCCACCGCTAACCGTTACAGTATATTAGAAGATAGGGCCACCGCTAACCGTTACAGTATATTAGAAGATAGGGCCACCGCTAACCGTTACAGTATAGGGCCACCGCTAACCGTTACAGTATAGGGCCACAGCTAACCGTTACAGTATAGGGCACCGCTAACCGTTACAGTATATTAGAAGATAGGGCCACCGCTAACCGTTACAGTATATTAGAAGATAGGGCCACCGCTAGCCGTTACAGTATATTAGAAGATAGGGCCACCGCTAACAGTTACAGTATAGGGCCACCGCTAACCGTTACAGTATATTAGAAGATAGGGCCACCGCTAACCGTTACAGTATATTAGGGCCACCGCTAACCGTTACAGTATATTAGAAGATAGGGCCACCGCTAACCGTTACAGTATATTAGAAGATAGGGCCACCGCTAACCGTTACAGTATATTAGAAGATAAGGCCACCGCTAACAGTTACAGTATATTAGAAGATAGGGCCACCGCTAACCGTTACAGTATATTAGAAGATAGGGCCACCGCTAACCGTTACAGTATAGGGCCACCGCTAACCGTTACAGTATATTAGAAGATAGGGCCACCGCTAACCGTTACAGTATATTAGAAGATAGGGCCACCGCTAACCGTTACAGTATATTAGAAGATAGGGCCACCGCTAACCGTTACAGTATAGGGCCACAGCTAACCGTTACAGTATAGGGCCACCGCTAACCGTTACAGTATAGGGCCACAGCTAACCGTTACAGTATAGGGCCACAGCTAACCGTTACAGTATAGGGCCACCGCTAACCGTTACAGTATATTAGAAGATAGGGCCACCGCTAACCGTTACAGTATATTAGAAGATAGGGCCACCGCTAGCCGTTACAGTATATTAGAAGATAAGGCCACCGCTAACAGTTACAGTATAGGGCCACCGCTAACCGTTACAGTATATTAGAAGATAGGGCCACCGCTAACCGTTACAGTATATTAGGGCCACCGCTAACCGTTACAGTATATTAGAAGATAGGGCCACCGCTAGCCGTTACAGTATATTAGAAGATAGGGCCACCGCTAACCGTTACAGTATAGGGCCACCGCTAACCGTTACAGTATAGGGCCACCGCTAGCCGTTACAGTATAGGGCCACCGCTAACCGTTACAGTATATTAGAAGATAGGGCCACCGCTAGCCGTTACAGTATATTAGAAGATAGGGCCACCGCTAGCCGTTACAGTATATTAGGGCCACCGCTAACCGTTACAGTATAGGGCCACCGCTAGCCGTTACAGTATATTAGAAGATAGGGCCACCGCTAACAGTTACAGTATAGGGCCACCGCTAACCGTTACAGTATATTAGAAGATAGGGCCACCGCTAACCGTTACAGTATATTAGAAGATAGGGCCACCGCTAGCCGTTACAGTATATTAGAAGATAGGGCCACCGCTAGCCGTTACAGTATATTAGAAGATAGGGCCACCGCTAGCCGTTACAGTATATTAGAAGATAGGGCCACCGCTAGCCGTTACAGTATATTAGGGCCACCGCTAACCGTTACAGTATATTAGAAGATAGGGCCACCGCTAGCCGTTACAGTATATTAGAAGATAGGGCCACCGCTAGCCGTTACAGTATATTAGGGCCACCGCTAACCGTTACAGTATAGGGCCACCGCTAACAGTTACAGTATAGGGCCACCGCTAACCGTTACAGTATATTAGAAGATAGGGCCACCGCTAACAGTTACAGTATAGGGCCACCGCTAACCGTTACAGTATAGGGCCACCGCTAACCGTTACAGTATAGGGCCACAGCTAACCGTTACAGTATAGGGCCACAGCTAACCGTTACAGTATAGGGCCACCGCTAACCGTTACAGTATATTAGAAGATAGGGCCACCGCTAACCGTTACAGTATATTAGAAGATAGGGCCACCGCTAGCCGTTACAGTATATTAGAAGATAAGGCCACCGCTAACAGTTACAGTATAGGGCCACCGCTAACCGTTACAGTATAGGGCCACCGCTAGCCGTTACAGTATAGGGCCACCGCTAACCGTTACAGTATATTAGAAGATAGGGCCACCGCTAGCCGTTACAGTATATTAGAAGATAGGGCCACCGCTAGCCGTTACAGTATATTAGGGCCACCGCTAACCGTTACAGTATAGGGCCACCGCTAGCCGTTACAGTATATTAGAAGATAGGGCCACCGCTAACAGTTACAGTATAGGGCCACCGCTAACCGTTACAGTATATTAGAAGATAGGGCCACCGCTAACCGTTACAGTATATTAGAAGATAGGGCCACCGCTAACCGTTACAGTATAGGGCCACAGCTAACCGTTACAGTATAGGGCCACCGCTAACCGTTACAGTATAGGGCCACAGCTAACCGTTACAGTATAGGGCCACAGCTAACCGTTACAGTATAGGGCCACCGCTAACCGTTACAGTATATTAGAAGATAGGGCCACCGCTAACCGTTACAGTATATTAGAAGATAGGGCCACCGCTAGCCGTTACAGTATATTAGAAGATAAGGCCACCGCTAACAGTTACAGTATAGGGCCACCGCTAACCGTTACAGTATATTAGAAGATAGGGCCACCGCTAACCGTTACAGTATATTAGGGCCACCGCTAACCGTTACAGTATATTAGAAGATAGGGCCACCGCTAGCCGTTACAGTATATTAGAAGATAGGGCCACCGCTAACCGTTACAGTATAGGGCCACCGCTAACCGTTACAGTATAGGGCCACCGCTAGCCGTTACAGTATAGGGCCACCGCTAACCGTTACAGTATATTAGAAGATAGGGCCACCGCTAGCCGTTACAGTATATTAGAAGATAGGGCCACCGCTAGCCGTTACAGTATATTAGGGCCACCGCTAACCGTTACAGTATAGGGCCACCGCTAGCCGTTACAGTATATTAGAAGATAGGGCCACCGCTAACAGTTACAGTATAGGGCCACCGCTAACCGTTACAGTATATTAGAAGATAGGGCCACCGCTAACCGTTACAGTATATTAGGGCCACCGCTAACCGTTACAGTATATTAGAAGATAGGGCCACCGCTAGCCGTTACAGTATATTAGAAGATAGGGCCACCGCTAGCCGTTACAGTATATTAGGGCCACCGCTAACCGTTACAGTATAGGGCCACCGCTAACAGTTACAGTATAGGGCCACCGCTAACCGTTACAGTATATTAGAAGATAGGGCCACCGCTAACAGTTACAGTATAGGGCCACCGCTAACCGTTACAGTATATTAGAAGATAGGGCCACCGCTAACCGTTACAGTATATTAGGGCCACCGCTAACCGTTACAGTATATTAGAAGATAGGGCCACCGCTAACCGTTACAGTATATTAGAAGATAGGGCCACCGCTAACCTTTACAGTATAGGGCCACCGCTAACCGTTACAGTATATTAGGGCCACCGCAAACCGTTACAGTATAGGGCCACCGCTAACCGTTACAGTATATTAAAATATGTTAAAATGAAAACAAAATGTTAAAATAGATTCTTAGCGAATTTGCTCTTAGGATTTATATAATTAAATATTTGATATCGTATTTCTTTGTTTTAGGAATTGGGAGAGGAAAAACCTAAGAAGAAAAAACGAAAGCAAAAAAGACATCGACATCATCACCATGGAGATAAAGATAAACACAATTCGGTGCGTGTGAGACAATCCAGAGTAACAATAATATCAAACGGGACACTCGAGAAACTGCGTACATAATTTTTTTAAAATAAATCTGAGAGAATATTGCAGATACGCTTCGACGGCGAACGGCAACTTGTGTCCGCAACATTAACACTTAGTGTGGACCGGGCCTTAGTTTAGGTGTTACTGGAAAATGCTAACTCAATATTGGCTTAGCTAACTCAATAGCGGCTTAGCTAACTCAATATTGGCTTAGCCAACTCAATATTGGCTTAGCCAACTCAATATTGGCTTAGCCAACTCAATATTGGCGTAGCCAACTAAATATTGGCTTAGCTAACTCAATATTGGCTTAGCTAACTCAATAGCGGCTTAGCTAACTCAATATTGGCTTAGCTAACTCAATATTGGCTTAGCTAACTCAATATAGGCTTAGCTAACTCAATATTGGGTTAGCTATCTCAATATTTTGGATTAACTAACTCAACTCAATATTGTCTTAGCTAACTCAATATTGGCTTAGCTATCTCAATATTTTGGCTTAACTAACTCAACTCAATATTGTCTTAGCTAACTCAATATTGGCTTAGCTATCTCAATATTGGCTTAGCTAACTCAATATTTTGGCTTAACTAACTCAACTCAATATTGTCTTAGCTAACTCAATATTGGCTTAGCTATCTCAATATTGGCTTAGCTAACTCAATATTGGCTTATCTAACTCAATATTGGTTTAGCTAACTCAATATTGGCTTAGCTAACTCAATATTGGCTTAGCTAACTCAATATTGTCTTACCTAACTCAATATTGGATTAGCAATCTCCATATTTTGGCTTAACTAACTCAACTCAATATTGGCTTAGCTAACTCAATATTGGCTTATCTAACTCAATATTGGTTTAGCTAACTCAATATTGGCTTAGCTAACTCAATATTGGCTTAGCTAACTCAATATTGTCTTACCTAACTCAATATTGGCTTAGCAATCTCCATATTTTGGCTTAACTAACTCAACTCAATATTGGCTTAGCTAACTCAATATTGGCTTATCTAACTCAATATTGGTTTAGCTAACTCAATATTGGCATAGCTAACTCAATATTGGCTTAGCTAACTCAATATTATCTTACCTAACTCAATATTGGCTTAGCAATCTCCATATTTTGGCTTAACTAACTCAATATTGGCTTAGCTAACTCAATATTGGCTTGGCTAACTCAATCTTGGCTTAGCTAACTCAATATGGACTTCGCTAACTCAATATTGGCTTAGCCAACTCAATATTGGCTTAGCTAACTCAATATTGGCTTGGCTAACTCAATATTGGCTTAGCTAACTCAATATTATCTTACCTAACTCAATATTGGCTTAGCAATCTCCATATTTTGGCTTAACTAACTCAATATTGGCTTAGCTAACTCAATATTGGCTTGGCTAACTCAATCTTGGCTTAGCTAACTCAATATGGACTTCGCTAACTCAATATTGGCTTAGCCAACTCAATATTGGCTTAGCTAACTCAATATTGGCTTGGCTAACTCAATATTGTCTTAGCTAACTCAATATTGGCTTAGCTATCTCAATATTTTGGCTTAACTAACTCAACTCAATATTGTCTTAGCTAACTCAATATTGGCTTAGCTATCTCAATATTGGCTTAGCTAACTCAATATTGGCTTAGCTAACTCAATATGGACTTAGCTAACTCAATATTGGCTTAGCTATCTCAATATTGGCTTAGCTAACTCAATATTGGCTTGGCTAACTCAATATTGTCTTAGCTAACTCAATATTGGCTTAGCTAACTCAATATTGGCTTAGCTAACTCAATGTTGGCTTGGCTAACTCAATATTGGCTTAGCTAACTCAATATTGGCTTAGCTAACTCAATATTGGCTTAGCTAACTCAATATTGGCTTAGCTAACTCAATATTGGCTTGGCTAACTCAATATGGACTTAGCTAACTCAATATTGGCTTAGCTAACTCAATATTGGCTTAGCTAACTCAATATTGGCTTGGCTAACTCAATATGGACTTAGTTAACTCAATATTGGCTTAGCTAACTCAATATTGGCTTGGCTAACTCAATATTGTCTTAGCTAACTCAATATTGGCTTATCTAACTCAATATTGGCTTGGCTAACACAATATTGGCTTAGCTAACTCAATATTGGCTTAGCTAACTCAATATTGGCTTTGCTAACTCAATATCTGACTTGTATGACTTCTTATGTTAGTCAACAAGTTCAAAACAAACAAATTAACTCATCTGCTATTTTATGTATCAATAATAAATTATAAGTTTGTTTAATAGAGAATATAATGTATGATGGATGGATATTATCCATTCTGCTGCTTCTTTACCCAATAATCACTCGTTGTGCTCGTTCTTATAGGAGGATGGCGCTGCTGACGACGACGATAAACCCGCGACCTCGGATGACCCTGAACCGCGACGGAAGTCGAAGAAGAAGCGAAGACGTCGATCGGTAGGTCTACCTAAGGGTTTATTGTTTTGGTTAGCTCTCCCGACGCCGATCGGTAGGTCTACCTAGGGGTTTATTGTTTTGGTTAGCTCTCCCGACGCCGATCGGTAGGTCTACTAGGGGTTTATTGTTTTGGTTAGCTCTCCCGACGCCGATCGGTAGGTCTACTAGGGGTTTATTGTTTTGGTTGTGTCTCCCGACCTTTGTAATTAAATATAACTAAAGTACCAATTCTATAATTTATTGTTCCTTTGGTTTCTTACAGAAATCTTCTACACCGGAAGCGATGTCTCCACCGAGACCCAACATGTACCACCCAATGGCGGCTATGAATATGATTCAAGGAATGATGCCATTGTTAGTACCGCTGTTTAATTACCAGAACGAACAATCTTTATTGAAATATTAAACGTTTCTAGAACATTTTTAAGTGATTATATTTAAGTACAGTATGGTTGTTAGTTGTTACCATGGTTTCATTAACCCTCATTCTTATCATATTTACTTACTGGTCCTCTTAACCATCGTTACCATAGTTACACTCATTTCCGTTGTCGCTATAGTTACACGCCGTACGGACCAATGATGATGCCGATGATGGCTCCTCCCATGACGTCACCGACGGGCGCCTCCGGGGAGGACGAACCCAGTCCGTCTGTTACTTCGGAGGAGTTGGAACCAGTAGATCCCGCACCTCGGACCACCTTGCTCTCCATGGTAGACGAATCCGCTATGGATGTGTGCGTAGCTGGTAACGAGAAGCTCGTTAGTATCTCAACATCTCTGTATTTACTATTATTTACTTTGTCTATTAGTTGAATTTTTATACGATTCTATTCGAATTTACTAATTTACTAAATTGCGAATATTGTTTCTTTTTATTAAATCGCTCTTAGTTTTCAAATTAATGAATGTGATTAATTTTCTGTTAATGAGAAGGGTGCAGAGGGGTGGGGGGGGCAGAGAGGTGGGGGGGCAGATGGGTGGGGGACTGGGGGGCAGAGGGGGGGGGGGTGCAGAGGGGCTGGGGGTGCAGAGAGGGGGGGGCAGAGGGGCGGTGGGTGCAGAGGGGTGGGGGGGGGCAGCGAGGTGGGGGGTGCAGAGGGGTGGGGGACTGGGGGTGTAGAGAGAGGGGGGGGGGGGGGGGGGGGGTGGCTGGACGCAATCCCGTCACGGCCGAATTAATATATCGTCTCTGCGAATTATATTCATTAATCTAACCAAAACAATAAACTAAAGTAAAGTAAATAGAACAGGTTTTAAAGTTTCATTTTTGAAAGTAATCAGATGTTATTTACGTCGATATTTCCCTGGAGTGGAGAGGTATGAATTTTGATTTAGTCTAAAGGTCTCTCCCATCTGTTATCAGTATTATTTTCTAAAGTTTCTGCGAGTAAATAGAAAAACTCTAGAATTATTACTTATATTTTCCATTTCCGCTTCCAGGGAACATTTCGGAACCCATCGGACCGGGCTGCGAAGAAGAAACCCCGACTAGACGAGACGAAACCTCGTCGGGACTTCGACGGCAGATCCGCAGAGTCGGACAGGGATCGCAGATCGCGGGATTACAGATCGGATGTGTCGCAACGCGATCGGATCACAACCTTCCGACGACCGCCGTCCGACAGACACGATCTCCGCAGTGTCTGCAGACATTTCTCCAATCGCGGGTTTTGTGAGCGGGTAAGTTCATTTGAAAGATTCTAGTTTCAAGTAAATTGTTCTAATTTAGCTCACCACACGATATTTAGCTCAACTCAAGCTATTTTATTTAGCTCACCGCACGCCATGGTGTAGATGATGATGTTGCTAATTTACCAATTATTTTCTCTCACTTTTCCCAGGGCGATACGTGTAACTTCAAACACGCGGTTCGTTTCCCGCCGCGACGAGTCCGGGAGAACTACGGCGACGACCGTGGACGAGGGACCCCGCCCCCGACGGCCGATGTTACCGGCGGCCCTGAGGCCGACGTGTCGCGGTTTAAACGAGTTACTTACGATTCCGAGAATGTTCCTTCCGTGTTAAAGTGAGTCGTCCGGAATTCTTTTAGATTATAGAAAATTTATTCAAAACGTTATGTTCTGATGTTGTAAGTGAGTATTAATTGCCCACGGTGGGTAATTAAATAACAGTGACTTACGGAGCGGAGTTGTCATTCCCTATAACAGCTGATTACGACCAATAATTCAATGAAACTGTAACCTGTTCTATTGACTTTGACTTTCGATTATTTTTTGTGGAATAACGTGTAAGTAACCTGCTCCCTAATAGTCTTCATAACTCTATAGTAACGAGTTCCCAGATACAACAAGCAATTTATGACTTCAACTTATATTTTTTGCAGAACCGAATTGTGTAAATATTACCTGGAAGGTCATTGCCAAAGAGGGGACGATGGGAAGTGCCCTTACCTCCATCTAACCTACCCGTGTAAGTTCTTCCACACCAACGCAACCTGCTACGCCGGCGACAAGTGCAAGTTCTCCCACGAAGCGCTCACTAACGAAACCAGGCCGTTGTTCGAGAAAGCCCTGGGTTTAATCAACGACCTCCCGAGTCCCGCCAAGATAGAAGCGCCGCCACAGTTACGACGAGATGAGCCGCCTCAGTTGCGGCGTGATGAGCCGCCACAGTTACGACGTGATGAATCCCCGCGGTGGCCGCTAAGGGGCGTCGGCAGTAGACATAGAGTGGACCACAGGACAACTAGTGAGTGACACAGATACTGCGACCTCTACCGCACCTAAAACTGAGACTATTATTTTTTTGCAAAGACGTACAAAACGTAATTTTACATTGCGGCATAAAACAAGATGCCAAAGTAACTAATTCATTCCCGGTTATTGAAACATCTTTGCCTTTAATCGAATAGGACTCGTATTAAATAACTGTAATTTATGTTTCAGCTCTAATGCAGAATGAGGATTTCTACATGTTGGAAGATGGCGACCTCATAGTTCCCGGCATTAGACCGGATTTATTGGCCAATAATACGAGCCCACCTCTTACGGGGTTAACGGAACCGTCTAAGGGAGAGGAGGGAGATCCAACCAACCAGGGAGCAGATGATTCATCCTCGGTACCTTCGTTAATGGACATACAAGCGAGACCCACGACAGACTTTCTGCACAGCAGTACAAGGTATGTAATGCTGCAACAACCAGGCAGTCCGACGACAACGGAATGAGAAGCAAAAAAAGCGAAAATAATAAGTAGTTGTAGTTGATCCTGCAACTTTATTATGGGAAAGGAGCAGGTTACAGTGTCATGTTTTTCTAACCAAAACATTCGAGTTTCGAGTTTATAATGAAATAAAATTGAGCTGTTAAAACCAATGTGTGCGGGGCGAGCTTAGCATATGGGAGAGAGCCTTTAGCATATGGGTAGGTGGGTACCATTAACGAGTTGTCTGTCGTTTGTCGTCATCTAATTTTTGTTCGCTAATAACTCAGTCAGTCATTCCTTGATGGAAATTAAAACAAACTTGGTACGTACAAACTGTAGTCCGTCAAAAGTATAGAAATAATCTGAAGTTTGGTCAAAAAACGATCGAACCCAACGAGTTTTGCAGTGGATACGATTATCTATCCATCTGCCATAAATCAGCTGTTACTCGCACAGTTTCGAGAATAAAAAGGTCGTTAGTCTCCGTTTAGGAAAAATATTTTCAGACAAAAATGGACGAGCGCAACGAGGTTGATGAGGGAGAGGAGTATTGTAAAACTAAAAATGTCATACTTTACTTAAATAGCCCCAGTTAGTAGGTTTACAAATCACAGTTAAAGTGTGTAAGGGCAAACTGAGATGGACCACTGAGACAACCAGTTTAACGCAAACTGAAAGGATCACTCAACTCATTGATGTTTTGGGAAAGACGTTTTCGTATATCTAATAGAGATTAGTAGAATTTCCCCACGAATGTGTAATGTACTGTATATTATCTTATTTGTTCCTGGTTACTTACTATCTTACTAACTTCCGGTTCCGGTTCTCTCTAGGGTCCCTTTCTTCGACCGGTCATCCCGCGGTCGTCGCCCCGGTTTCCAGGACGACCGACTGGGCGGTGCCCCTCCCCCCGACGACCGGGGTTTCCGCGGGGGACCGCGCGGCGTGGCGCCCCCTCGGGGACTCGTCCCCCCGCGCCGCCCGCTGCTCAACCGATGGAGCGAGGCGCCCGCCAGCTTCAACGACCGT
Organism: Nemertoderma westbladi; assembly: GCA_032718475.1. Lineage (NCBI taxonomy): Eukaryota > Metazoa > Xenacoelomorpha > Nemertodermatida > Nemertodermatidae > Nemertoderma > Nemertoderma westbladi. The sequence goes on along the minus strand of JAUCBJ010006027.1, from coordinate 30,616 downwards.
TTCCACGACAACCCGGAGAACGGATGGGTCCGCGGCGACTTGGCGGGTTTCCGCGGCGGTCCGTCGTACCGCGAGAATTCGGAGCGGCGAACTCGGTTCGACGTCGGCATGCCGGGCTCGCCGGCCTACGTCGGGGAATCCGGGAATGGATTCCCCGGACAGGCGCTAGGGGGCGAGCAGGAATACCTCGACGTCGAATACCAGTACGGCTACAACCGAAACCTGGCGGGCGATACGCGATACTCGCCCGGCGACTCGTACATGGCGGCGGAGTACAAGGGGGAGGGATATCCCCGGGATATCGACAACCGGGTCGGTCGCGGTTTCCAGTTCGAGTCCGCCTTGGATCAGGATCAACGGATCCCGTATCCAGGCAACGAAGCCAACTCAACCGCCGCTCCGGTTATCTTAGAGAACGCATCCGCCGTTTTGTACGTGGACGAAGGTAAGTTATACATACCTTCAGCTAACGGCTGTACAACCGTAAAATATTTCAATTTAAAATGTTCTAATATTTACATCGGTCAGCTTCATTGAATAACTTTCCTCAATATCTCACTTTATCAATATTTCTTTACATATAATTTTTTTATACATATTATACGCCAGTGGCGTCACCATATTACTTTAGATTTTAACTGAATAAATTTCAGCAGTTTTAAGGCGCATTTAATATTAGAAAATACAAAACGGCTATTAAATTATATTCAGTATTTTATTCACTTATTCCATTTCAGCTTTTAATTCGATTCACATTTAGGTGATACTATTTTCTGCTATACAATATATTTTCAAGCGAATTTACTTTATCAAGACGCTAATTATTATTTTATAATTATATTAGAAGAAAACCAATTACACATTGATACTGGCGAATCAGAATTAGAGACACCCGTTGCCATGGTAAAAGAGGAGGTTACTTCTGAAGCAGCCCCTCCTAAGGAACCAAAGCCGCCATCCAAACCACTGAAAATGATGATGAAGCCGCCAAAGAACATGTCGAGTAAAGCTATTGAATTCTTTAGTCGCTTATCTGAGAAACAATCGGAACGGTTACCGGATCAGTCGTGTCTCCAAGGAAACAGAACTAATGAAATAGGTTTGTTGAAACATATGAGTGGAGGTCTGCCTCGCCTCGTCTCGTCTCGTCTCACTATAAAAGCCCCACCAGTGAGGCTGAGGGGGTTAGCAATATCTCTCAGGAAGAAGATAAGTCAGACTACTCACACTCAGGCTGTTATTGTTGTAACATTTTAAAAACGTTAGCTAAAGGCGCTCTAAACAATATTCTTAGCTAATTGACAAATGCAGACCGTTAGCTAATTTGAGTGATTTTATTAGATAAATTTTATAAACCGCTATGAATATTATAGTAGGGCCGTTTCTATTTACTTTTATTTTCAATAATTCCTTTCCGTCCCCTAATTGTTATTTCCTTTTCAGGTCGGGATAAGGAAGTTAGTCGTTGGTTTTCCACCTCGAGTGACGACGAATCCGAAGTCGAGCATACCGGGAACCGATGGGGGAAGTCGACGGGAGTCGCTCGCCCGTCGACGCAGCCCAGCGCCCCAGTTCCCCCGGCGCCCGCACCCCCTGAGTCGCACCCAGCGGAGACGAAACCGCCGCTACCGCCGGTCAGCCCGGACGCGGGGAAGGAAACCGAGACGGAAGCTAAGAATGAGGCGAGGGGGAAACCCGAGGTTCGCGGTAAATCGGAAGATCCCCGCGATCGGAGAGCGAGTCGGAAACGCAGCGAGTTGCCGCTGCCGCCGCCGCCACCGAGCGACGCCGCGGGGACTTCGACAAACTCTCCGGACAGAAAACCGCCATCATCGTCGGCAAATCTTGTGAAGACCATCCTGGACAGAGCACGGCAAGCGGCTAAACCGGCGGCGGAGTTGGCGAAACCGGTGGACCTGGCGGGAATCCTCGGCAAGGCGATGGCCGGTACGACTCGGGGATTCAGCACCTCCCTCGCCGCGAGCTCAATCCTAATCCACCAGCCCCACGAAACCATCAAGTGGTACTACCCGAAACCGGTGAGACCGCTGGAGGTGCGACTCATTCGGGTCGACCCCAAACACCGGAAGTACCGCGACGGACACTCCTCCAAGATGGACGACCCCCGTCTCAACCAGTCGGAGAACCCCAAGAGCATCTACTCGCAGATCGAGTTCGCCGAGGTTCCCCAGCAACCCGAGGTCTCCTTGAAGCCGCTAACTCCACCGAAACCGGCTGGTCGTGAAGCCGATCGATCAGCGGGAGCCTCACTGCCCGCGGTCCCATCTCCCCAGGGGCAGTCGCCAGCCACAGTCGGTTCATTAGTCGGCGCCCTCCAGCAGAGCGGACCCACGGCGGCCACTGGGAGCCGGCAGACCGCCAGACAGGGAATCACTTCGCGACCGCAATTCAATCCGATGGGTCAGACTGTCGCCCCTATCGGTCAAATGAATAACCTAATGGGACAAATGAATAACCAAATGGGACAAATAAATAACCAAATGGGACAAATAAATAACCAAATGGGACAAATGAATAACCAGAATGATCAAATTAGTAATTCGTTGGGACAAATGAATAATCCCATGGATCAAACTCAAATGTTAATGAATCAAACTGGTAACGTGATGGATCAACCAGCAACCCGTATTGGACTTCCCAACCCGGGTGTACCTGCGAGGTACGGTTCCTCAGACCTCGACACCCACCCGGGGGCTCACATCGACACCCACCCGGGGGCTCACATCGACCCCCGTCTGCGCCGTACTGCCGGCCCCCCTCGACCGGGACTGCTCCCCCGCCCCCCTCCAGCCTCCCTCGCTCGCCCCCCTCCCGCCCCTCCCCTGGGCGTCCGTGACGTCTTTAGGGGCGTGGATCCCTCTGCATCGCCCTTCGTCGGAGGGGGTTTGTGACCTCATCAATCGCAGGGCTAGTGCAATGCTAATCCATGGATCGCAGTGATTTATTACTATAGCAACGAGGTATTGGATGGTGCTACCATAATTTAAACTTCCAATGAACATTTTTTTATGCATCCCATTTTGCAACAAAAAAACATATTCTTGATACAGTAGGTCCGATTAATATTTAACTAAATTTGGAAGACATCGCTTTTATATCGTAGATAATTTTGGATTTTTTTTTTTGACTTTCTAGCTTTAGATTGATTATAAGTATCATTGTCTTATGGGCTGTTTGTAAATTTTTAGTCAGGAGTAATTCATATTTCATGAATAAACTTCCCGAAATAATATTATATTAATTTTCTTCGGTTTGTACAGTTTTCTGTTAATTTTCTTATAAATAGATTTAGATATTATAAAGTTTGAGTTCATTCATAAGACCGTTCTGTACTAAAATGTAAAAATATAAGTGTGTTTGTCGCAGTCGCACCGTAGAGGCGGCCAATTGAACTGTGTTTGTCGCAGTCGCACCATAGAGGCGGCCCATTGAACTGTGTTTGTCGCAGTCGCACCCTTGAGGCGGTCCATTGCACTGTGTTTGACGCAGTCGCACCGTAGAGGCGGCCCATTGAACTGTGTTTGTCGCAGTCGCACCCTAGAGGCGGCCCATTGAACTGTGTTTGTCATAGTAGCACCCTAGAGACGGCCCATTGAACTGTGTTTGTCGCAGTCGCACCCTAGAGGCGGCCCATTGAACTGTGTTTGTCATAGTAGCTCCCTAGAGGCGGCCCATTGAACTGTGTTTGTCGCAGTCACACCCTAGAGGCGGTCCATTGAACTGTGTTTGTCGCAGTCGCACCCTAGAGGCGGTCCATTGAACTGTGTTTGTCATAGTAGCACCCTAGGCCAGAGCGGTCCATTGAACTGTGTTTGTCGCAGTCGCACCCTAGAGGCGGCCCTTGAACTGTGTTTGTCGCAGTCGCACCCTAGAGGCGGCCCTTGAACTGTGTTTGGCATAGTAGCACCCTAGAGACGGTCCATTGAACTGTGTTTGTCGCAGTCGCACCCTAGAGGCGGCCCATTGAACTGTGTTTGTCGCAGTCGCACCCTTGAGGCGGTCCATTGCACTGTGTTTGACGCAGTCGCACCGTAGAGGCGGCCCATTGAACTGTGTTTGTCGCAGTCGCACCCTAGAGGCGGCCCATTGAACTGTGTTTGTCATAGTAGCACCCTAGAGACGGCCCATTGAACTGTGTTTGTCGCAGTCGCACCCTAGAGGCGGCCCATTGAACTGTGTTTGTCGCAGTCACACCCTAGAGGCGGTCCATTGAACTGTGTTTGTCGCAGTCGCACCCTAGAGGCGGCCCATTGAACTGTGTTTGTCATAGTAGCACCCTAGAGACGGTCCATTGAACTGTGTTTGTCGCAGTCGCACCGTAGAGACGGCCCTTGAACTGTGTTTGTCGCAGTCGCACCCTAGAGGCGGCCCTTGAACTGTGTTTGTCGCAGTCGCACCCTAGAGGCGGCCCTTGAACTGTGTTTGGCATAGTAGCACCCTAGAGACGGTCCATTGAACGGTGTTTGACGCAGTCGCACCCTAGAGGCGGCCCATTGAACTGTGTTTGTCGCAGTCGCACCGTAGAGACGGCCCATTGAACTGTGTTTGTCATAGTAGCACCCTAGAGATGGTCCATTGAACTGTGTTTGTCGCAGTCGCACCCTAGAGGCGGCCCATTGAACTGTATTTGTCATAGTAGCACCCTAGAGATGGTCCATTGAACTGTGTTTGTCACAGTCGCACCCTAGAGGCGGCCCATTGAACTGTGTTTGTCATAGTAGCACCCTAGAGACGGTCCATTGAACTGTGTTTGTCGCAGTCCCACCGTAGAGACGGTCCATTGAACTGTGTTTGTCGCAGTCGCACCCTAGAGACGGTCCATTGAACTGTGTTTGTCATAGTAGCACCCTAGAGATGGTCCATTGAACTGTGTTTGTCACAGTCGCACCCTAGAGGCGGCCCATTGAACTGTGTTTGTCATAGTAGCACCCTAGAGACGGTCCATTGAACTGTGTTTGTCGCAGTCCCACCGTAGAGACGGCCCATTGAACTGTGTTTGTCGCAGTAGCACCCTAGAGACGGTCCATTGAACTGTGTTTGTCGCAGTCGCTCCGTAGAGACGGCCCATTGAACTGTGTTTGTCATAGTAGCACCCTAGAGACGGTCCATTGAACGGTGTTAGTCGCAGTCGCACCGTAGAGGCGGCCCATTGAACTGTGTTTGTCATAGTAGCACCCTAGAGACGGTCCATTGAACTGTGTTTGTCGCAGTCCCACCGTAGAGGCGGCCCATTGAACTGTGTTTGTCATAGTAGCACCCTAGAGACGGTCCATTGAACTGTGTTTGTCGCAGTCGCACCGTAGAGACGGCCCTTGAACTGTGTTTGTCGCAGTCGCACCCTAGAGGCGGCCCTTGAACTGTGTTTGTCGCAGTCGCACCCTAGAGGCGGTCCTTGAACTGTGTTTGTCATAGTAGCACCATAGAGACGGTCCATTGAACTGTGTTTGTCGCAGTCGCACTCTAGAGGCGGCCCATTGAACTGTGTTTGTCATAGTAGCACCCTAGAGATAGTCCATTGAACTGTGTTTGTCACAGTCGCACCCTAGAGGCGGCCCATTGAACTGTGTTTGTCATAGTAGCACCCTAGAGACGGTCCATTGAACTGTGTTTGTCGCAGTCCCACCGTAGAGACGGCCCATTGAACTGTGTTTGTCATAGTAGCACCCTAAGACGGTCCATTGAACGGTGTTTGTCGCAGTCGCACCGTAGAGGCGGCCCATTGAACTGTGTTTGTCATAGTAGCACCCTAGAGACGGTCCATTGAACTGTGTTTGTCGCAGTCCCACCGTAGAGGCGGCCCATTGAACTGTGTTTGTCATAGTAGCACCCTAGAGACGGTCCATTGAACTGTGTTTGTCGCAGTCGCACCGTAGAGACGGCCCTTGAACTGTGTTTGTCGCAGTCGCACCCTAGAGACGGTCCATTGAACGGTGTTTGACGCAGTCGCACCCTAGAGGCGGCCCATTGAACTGTGTTTGTCATAGTAGCACCCTAGAGATGGTCCATTGAACTTTGTTTGTCATAGTAGCACCCTAGAGACGGTCCATTGGACTGTGTTTGTCGCAGTCGCACCGTAGAGGCGGCCCATTGAACTGTGTTTGTCATAGTAGCACCCTAGAGACGGTCCATTGGACTGTGTTTGTCGCAGTCGCACCGTAGAGGCGGCCCATTGAACTGTGTTTGTCATAGTAGCACCCTAGAGGCGGCCCATTGAACTGTGTTTGTCATAGTAGCACCCTAGAGACGGTCCATTGGACTGTGTTTGTCGCAGTCGCACCGTAGAGACTGCCTATTGAACTGTGTTTGACGCAGTCGCACCGTAGAGACGGCCCATTGAACTGTGTTTGTCATAGTAGCACCCTAGAGACGGTCCATTGAACTGTGGTTGTCGCAGTAGCACCCTAGAGGCGGCCCATTGAACTGTGTTTGTCGTAGTAGCACCCTAGAGGCGGTCCATTGTAATGTGTTTGACGCAGTCGCACCGTAGAGACGGCCCATTGAACTGTGTTTGTCGCAGTCGCACCGTAGAGACGGCCCTTGAACTGTGTTTGTCGCAGTCGCACCGTAGAGGCGGCCCATTGAACTGTGTTTGTCGCAGTCGCACCGTAGAGACGGCCCTTGAACTGTGTTTGTCGCAGTAGCACCCTAGAGGCGGCCCATTGAACTGTGTTTGTTGCAGTCGCACCCTAGAGGCGGCCCATTGAACTGTGTTTGTCGTAGTCGCACCCTAGAGGCGGCCCATTGAACTGTGTTTGTCATAGTAGCACCCTAGAGACGGTCCATTGAACTGTGTTTGTCGCAGTCGCACCGTAGAGACGGCCCTTGAACTGTGTTTGTCGCAGTCGCACCCTAGAGGCGGCCCTTGAACTGTGTTTGTCGCAGTCGCACCCTAGAGGCGGTCCTTGAACTGTGTTTGTCATAGTAGCACCATAGAGACGGTCCATTGAACTGTGTTTGTCGCAGTCGCACCCTAGAGGCGGCCCATTGAACTGTGTTTGTCATAGTAGCACCCTAGAGATGGTCCAGTCGTCTCAGCCTAGGCTGAGAACACTCCCAAGTTATCTTAGCCTAGGCTGAGAACACTCCCAAGTTATCTCAGCCTAGGCTGATAACACTCCCAAGTTATCTTAGCCTAGGCTGAGAACACTCCCCAGTTATCTCAGCCTAGGCTGAGAACACCCCCCTTAGGCTGCATACGCTTTCTTCAGAGTCATCGAATATTGCATTGGAACTTGTCATTTTAATTACTTCTGTTAGGTCTAATTCAGTAAAATTACCAAAGAAACTGGATAAATTATATTTTTTTTAAATTGTGATTAAATCTTAAATCAAAAATGTTGAAAAGTATAAGATAGGTTTAAAGAATAGCCTATAAAATTGTTATACATACAATATTGCAATGTTCTAGAATTAATATACATACAATATTGCAATGTTCTAGAGTTAATATACGGAAATAATAACCTGAAGCGAATAAAACTGAATAGTCACTGATGCCGTTCCAGAAGCAAATTATCCTGTATAATTACCGAGGCCGCAGGCCGAGGTTATTATATTAGGTTAATTTGCTGAAGGATAAGGCAGAAGTGATTATTACAGTTTTATTCGCTAAAGGTTTTTATTTCCGTATATTAACTCTAGAACATTGCAATATTGTGTTTATTGTTAATTAGAGCATATTGAATGAACGAACAACATGACAGCATACTTTGTATTTTGAAGGATCGTTTCTAATACAAACACGTCGCTGAACCCCTTCCAGTCGAAGGCGGTTATGTTTGATGTGTGTGTCCCACACTGGACTGGCGTACTCCAATTTACTACGGCACAACGAAACAAATAACGTTTCCATTAGTTCACCATGTGAACTATCACACACTCTCCTTATCATAAACCAAGTTTTATTCGTCCTACCAACAACGTCATCAATGTGCGCTGACCAATCTAGGTTCCCGGTGATTTTCAAACCTAGATCGGTGAAACTAGTTACACGACCCAGTGGGTGGCCCCTCAAATTATAAAAATATAAATTTGGGAATTTCTTCCTAGTTATAGTTAGCACCTTGCATTTCTTAGTGTTAAAACTCATACCCCATGTCTCGCTCCAAACAAGTAATTTATCTAAGCTGCCTTGTAGGTCCCAGCAGTCTGTAACAGATTTTATTTCAGAGAAAAGCTTAGAGTCATCAGCATAAAGAGAAACCGTGTGGTCTCTTTCTGCCACACGCGGCATGTCATTGATATACATACTGAACAAAATGGGCCCCAACAAGGACCCCTGTGGGACCCCTGACCGCACATCTAGCCTATAGGAAACTGAGCCATTGTGCGACACACATTGCCTACGGTTTGATAAATATGATTCCATCAATTTCAATATTGCACCACTAAAACCAAAGCTTTTTAGCTTATGAATCAATAACGTATGAGGTACACTATCAAATGCCTTGGAAAAATCCAAGTACAGCACATCTACCTGCCCACCATTATCTAAAATCTTACCAATAGTATGATATGCACCAATGAGCTGGGTCACTGTTGAGCGACCAGCACAGAAACCATGTTGACTAAGAGAAAACAGTGGTTTAATCTGATATATAATGTGATCACATAAACATCGTTCATATACTTTAGATATAACTGACAACAAAGACACTGGCCTATAGTTGTCATGTCAGCAATATTACGCTCTAGCTTCTTATATACGGGAATAACCACTGCACTCTTCCAAGCCTCAGGAAAAATACCTGTCGCCAGTGACAAATTAAATATATTGCACAATGACTCACTTAATTCACCTGCACACTGAATTAGAACAATGGGTGGAATTGCATCAAAGCCTGCAGCCTTGTTGCTATTTAAAGATCGTAAAATCTTGAGCACATGTTGAGGAGAAAAGCATGACGTGCTTTCCAGATTACAATTCCGCCAACTAAAAATGTATGGTAGCACAGATGCGGACAATGGTTCACTAAAATTTGGGAAAAACTTGTCATTGAATTTACAAGCAATATCGTAATCAGATGTAAGTACTCCATCCCTGTGCTTTATAACAGCGGGTGAAGCACTAGATTTTGTCTTAGAATGATAAAAGTTCCAAAACAACCTTGGTAATTATCCTTGGGGTAATTAACATCAGACTTTGAGCCCTGTGATAGATTCGCCTCAAAGTACTCGGGATCTAGATTTCGTGAGTAAAACTGTTTAAGTTCATCAAAAATTTTTTTTTTTTAATTATAAACAAACTTCTTCAACCTCTTCCCGGTTGGAGCCAAGAACCCCAACCGAAAAACTACTGGAAAGTGGTCAGAGCTAAAACCATGCTCTATAACATAAAGATCACTCAAACGCTCACAATAATTAGTGCACACCAAATCCAAAATGTTCCCACTAATGTGCGTCGGTGTATCTACCAGCTGTTGCAAACAGAAGTCGTTCAACAGCTCACAAAAGTTGCTTTCATCAGAACCAAGAGTTTTCGCCGTTTGTGAGCCCCACTCAATACCCTCATGCAGATTAAAGTCACCAAACAAGTAAACCTGATTGAGCTTTGCATTTGAGCAACGCTGCAAAACCAATCGTAGATCGCATATAAAGGTTGACCTAGCAGCACGAGACTCAGCCGGGAAACGAGAATCAATTGGCGGATTGTAACCCACCACCATAGCAGCCCTTTCGCCACCCACAGGGCGTAACTCCACCACCATAATTTCAGAGCATCCGAACTCCAGATCCTTTCTGTGTAGGCTGGTGAAATTGTTCCTCAACATAAGGAACACCCCCCCATCAACCTTATCAACTCTATCCTTACGATATATGCACCACTCCTTATTTGGTATAATTTCTTCATCTTTATCATTAGAATTCAACCAAGATTCCGTAACTGCAATCATGTCGATATGTTGATCCGCAACAAACTGATGAAACTCCAATAACTTGTTAAACCTCCGATTATATGCTTTAATACTACGTGCATTCAATACACAGACCTTCTTTTGGCAACGAAAATTATTGCTGGACCTGCTTTGGTTTTCTTGTGTACAATGTATTCCTTGCAGGGATGAAAGCAGTTGCGACCTTGTAGACCTGTTTCCATTACTTAGCTCATAGCCATGGCCATGACTGATGTCATCAGTACCCTGAGTGTGACCATCGCCATCAATGTCACTATCTGATAATTCCAACGAGGAGAATGAGTTCGATAACTGAGATCCAGAATGTAAACCATGAAAGTGAAATGAGAAATTTGGGTGATTACACTCAGGACAAATCTATGCAGCACTAGAAATAAAGCCTGACTGATCGCCTTCGCTGATAACCAAGCAAGATTTGTGAAATCAAGTATTACATGTTTCACAGTGTAATATAGACCCTGGTGAAATTAACCCTTCTAAATCCAAACCCTCCATACAGATACAACACGGACCAGGATTAGGATGAATATCCCCACCAAATAATAAGAACACTGATAAGCAACTGTAAATGCGACCATGACTATAGCCTAAGCTGAATGTACCAGTACGCCGATCGCTACCAGCCAAAGGCCCTAGCCAACCACTTCAAGGCCAGTGTCCTTTAAGATGCGTCTCAAGAAAGTCATGGGCTGTCCACCATGCTTATTCACTCCATGAGGCTGCCAAAGTACAAGATTATGCACTGGCTGGTCCTCACGGCGAAAGCAATGTCCTGCAAAGCGGAGGCGATTTTGTTCTAGTGTCAAGCTTGGGGGAACCAATGAGACACCTCCAATGTTATATAGTGTCTGGTTGGAGATGTGTGCATTGTACTTGACACAATGAACCCGGCGTAGCATTCTTGTGAATGTGCCATCCAGAGATTTGGTGTCCTCAGCAGTTAGAGCCCAACATGGACTCCCATAGAGGAGTACTGGAACTACTGCTGCTCTAAATAAACGGACCTTAAGTTTCCGATTAATTTTCGGAGACTTCCAAATCCTGGAAAGCCTATTCAAGGCTGCCCATGCCTTTCCCTTACGTATTCGAAGGTCCTCACCTGACTGACTTCCGGATCCATGATCCCAGGTAACAGAAGTCGTCCACATGCTCAAGCATACCATCCTTTGAGCTTATGCTCATCCGATCAGAGACTTGCTGAGGACTTTCAAAGTTAACTGTCACAATTTTGGTCTTTCTGGAGTTAATAAAAAGACCAACACTAGAAGCAGCATGTTCTAATGAGCTGAGGAGCCTTTGGAGTCCCTCTAGTGATTCTGAGAGTACTCCTAAGTCATCAGCAAAGTCTAGATCAGTTAGGTACTTGGCAGGATTTCCTCGACTTCTGGAGCCAGTAGGTGGAATTATCATCACCCCATCATCATTATGATGATCTAAGGACATACGTAGAACATAGTCAACCACAATTATGAACAATAATGGTGCAAGTGTCTCCCTGGAGGGGTCCCCATAACACTTCAAATGGTTCTGTGTCACCGTCAACAGTAGTCACAAATGTTGTTGAACCATCGTATACTGATCTGATTGCTGCAATAATTTCATCAGGAATCCCATATAAATAGGAGGTAAACCAACATTTATAAAAAATTGATTTATTCTGTTCCACATCGTAGCTTCAAGCTGAAATTGCACAAATAAATAAAACAATCTATTCCGCATCCATTGGAATACATATTAAGGTGCTACAATCATGTATTATATGAGATATAAGCGTTTCCCCGAGCCTAGTTTACTGGTTCACGCCTCCTACCCCATATATAGGAGGTTTGAAACAGGGGGGTTCGGAGGGTTGAACCACTCATAGAAGCAATGTCATCAAATGAAATTATGTCAATGAAAATTAGCCTCTCTGTATGTTTGTTTGTCTGTGTGTTTGTCTGCCAATGACATTTCACTTTTGTCAAATAAACTTTCTATCTCCATCAATTATCATCTATCTTCATAATTAAATGTGAGCGATCCAAAACAGAGGTATCAGTTCTAGAAAACAAGTGGGAAAAGCATACTTTCCTTCGTATCAAAGCAGCATGTGGGCTAGAGTTGGACTAAATACAACAGTAGGTGCAGTTTTTAATTGTCTATCTAATGGTGTGTCCATGGAAACACCAAACCCAAGCGTTCTCCTTTAAATTGCACCTCCCTGCTCTCCCCTACGTTTTAATTTACCGTCAACTGGGTTTACTTTATGTACCATTAATGTTTGTGTATTAATGTCGTCACGCTGTCAGACCGTTAATGTTCCATAATGTTTGGATAATAATAAACAACAGTGAAAGCATAAGAGCGTACGGTTGGTCCTCTCTTCGAATGCAACGTCCTGCTAAGTGGGGGAGTCCAAGTTCAAGTATGAAACTTGGGGGAACCAATGATACACCTACAATGCTATACCTCCATGAAAATGCATCAGTAACTTCCAAATTAATATTTCGAATGGAAGGGCATAGGTTATGAATCTGGAGCTTCAATATAACATTGGAGGTGTCTCAACCAAAGGAGCCGCCTCCACTTTGCAGGACATTCCTTTCGCCGTGAAGACCGGACCAGCCATAGTGCCTAATCTTGTGCTTTGGCGTCGTCATGGAGTGAATAAGCATGGTGGACCGCCCATGACGGAGACGCATCTCAAAGGACACTGCGACACTGGCCTTGAAGATGTGGTTGATCTAGCAAAACTGTCATGGGCGATAGTAGTGGTGCTTGAATTGCGTAAGCCTTCACAGTAAGCAGAGAAAAGTAGTACCATTAGGAACACCTCAACTCCGGTTGTCGTGGTAACTACGACTTCAGGTTCGAGACAGGGGGGGGGGGGATTCCCATCTCGGCTAATAATATTTCGTCTTAATGTTAAATGGGAAAGGTACAGGTTACAGAGCAACAGAGGCACGTTAATCTAACCAAAACAATAAACGAAACTCAATAGAACAGGTTACAGTTTTATTTTTTGCAGTAATCAGCCGATATTTGCGTCGATTTTACCCTGGAGATGGATGAATTTTGATTGAATCGAAAGTACACAGGATTATTATTGCACATTATAATAATTGATTAAAAATATAAAAATAAATATTGAACGTCATAATTATACAGCCTATACAATCATAATGAACACTGCACTTATAATTGCATAGAGTTAAATACATAGAAAAATCGAACGAAAATTACGGAAGATCAATTTAAATTGTCACAACAATTAAAGTAAATAAATCCCAATACCCCGACAATTGTAACTTTAACTTCTTCTAGGAAATATTCTGGGCAATATAAAGGTGATTGTAGCTTGTAGACAAAATCATGTGTAATATCCAGGTGGTTGTAGCTTGTAGGGAATATTCTGGGCAATTTCAAAGGCAATATTGTAGCATCTTGTGGGCAATATTCTGCAATAATTTATAACGTGTATCACAAATGAGTAATATCAGTGATCCATCCGCGCTCGCGAATAAATGTTATTAGTTTAGCCACTGGAGGGGCGTTACAAAGATTCAATGTGTTCCCAACCATTATCAGCTTACATTTCGCTCTTGTCAGCGCAACATTTAAACGTCTCGTATCTTTTAATAGCTCGCCAATCTGCTCCGAGTCAAGGGAGCTACGGACAAATGATATAATAATGACGTCCTTGTCACGACCTTGGTACCTGTCGACAGTGGCAATCTCGACATCCTGAAGGATTCTATGTTGTAGGAACAGCTGAGAGATTACGGTGACCTGATGTCGATAAGGGGCAATAATTCCGATATCTTTAGCGCCGCATCCCGAATTTATAAGTTGTTCGCAAATCGTCTTGACAACAGCTGCTTCCGTGGGGTTAGACAGTTGCCCATGGCAACCAACCTCTTCCAAAGCGTCAACCTTTTGCGTGTCAAGAAATACGATAGTTTGTTGCGAATCGAGAACCTTTGCGAACCATAATTCCCGAATTGAGTCAGGTTGCGGCGATATGTTTAACTTTCGGTTCGATATGGTGGGATTCCCGCATTCCAGCTGACCGTCGTAGACTAAATGGTTACTCAAACTCATAATGTCCGCGTTCATTCGGTATTGCAGCTTCAACGTTGCTACGGCGTCGCTATGGAAACCCGCGAGTCTCTGGAACAAACTCTCGTCCGCACCCAGTCGACGCGCCTCCGAACTTTGCACCAGTGGCGGCAGCTGTTCCGGGTCACCAACTAGTATAAACCTGTCGCATAGCAACATGGGACCTAAACATAGCAATTGGCTGATTTGAGAGGCTTCATCAACTATGCAGACATCGAAAGTCCTTTTTGTGAATACGGAATGCTTTACACCCAAACACGTGCTGGCGACCACTGGCGCCAGTTCGTACGTCTCTCGGAGTTGTTCCGGAGTTTCTGCGGACTCAGTGAGATTCGAAGCAAGGTAGGGATGGATGAGGGGGTTGGTGCTGCCTGGCCGACCGATTCGGATAAATCTAGTGAAGTTAACCTCGATAAGTTTGAGTAAGATGTTATCGACCGCACTGTTTGTGTAACTTGTAACAAGTATTGATAAATTACAAGCGATAAACACTCTGATAATAGCGACAATGAGAGACGATTTCCCCGTACCGGGCATCCCGACAATCAGCGAATAGTCCCGCGCTGTCAGGCATTTCTTTATAGCCATTCTTTGAGGGCCATTTAAATTTTCTAGAACGTTCTTTACAATTTCTTTTGCTTCATTCGGTAATCGACTTGTAGCATTTTTGTAAAATTGCGGAATTCGTTTTCCCACAATTAATTGCCGTAATGAATTATTTCGAGGCGAATTCAACATAAAGTTGGATAAGTTGGTTAAGTGGCTCGTCATAGACGAACCGAAATCGTCTTTGTCCAAGCGGAAGGGCCCCCGCAGTGGGAGGCTTTCTAAGTTCTTCTCACACAACAGGACAATGAACTCCGGAAGTATTTGCAGCACCATCCCAGTGTAAAGTGCGATATATCGGCCGTCTTGCGAACTAACACCAAGTCGATCACCTTCAACAATCAAGGAAACTTTGGTTAAGTCTTTTTGATTAATCGATTTAAATTTACAAGAGAAACCTCCACCCTCAACACGACAATCAACTAATTCCATATCAGAAACGCAAGATCCTAATTTCTCCGCAGCCGCAGCAGAAATCAACCAGCTGCGGGAGCGAAAACCACGTTTCTTATTCACTTCAGCTTCCAAAGTAGAGAGTAAATGCCAATGGGAAAAGTATTCAAAGTCATCTACAGTAAGGTGGGAGACAGCGGTCTCGTACATTGGGTCTAGAAGCCGTGTTGTCTCGGATACTCTATCACTTTCCACCGATTTAGCTAGCAGAGCGCAGGTATCCAGCTGGTCACAGCGCTGACAGGCAAACTGGTCATTAATCGGCGGGGGACATACCCGGTTGTAAACGTAAGTCCCATCGAGTTCTCGGTAGACTGGGCT
Source organism: Nemertoderma westbladi (assembly GCA_032718475.1). Taxonomy (NCBI): domain Eukaryota; kingdom Metazoa; phylum Xenacoelomorpha; order Nemertodermatida; family Nemertodermatidae; genus Nemertoderma; species Nemertoderma westbladi. The sequence goes on along the minus strand of JAUCBJ010006027.1, from coordinate 15,203 downwards.
CGTTAGAGCGTAGGCTAGTGCGTTCCTAACCACCTGCAACTCCCGCTTGTCCATATGATTAGCGGGTACCACATAGACTCTACCGGTCTTTAAGTAGACAAGTAGACCGAGTGGAGGGGCGGTAACTCGGTCCCCGAACATCGAGCAGTACAGTATCGTCTGTCCACGATGCTCCACCGAGTTGGATTCCCGACCAGATTTCAGTTCCAATGGAAGTAAAACTTCGCTAATATCACCACTAACTGCATCTTTAATAGGAACTTTAACTGACATGTCCACTTTACCTTTCAGTCCAAAATTCGGAGACCAAAAGTTCTCCTCGATATCTGAAACTTTGTTTATGACAATGTTAGGGTTGTCATCTCTAGATGGAAACACAAGATGGTTTTTAGAGTTTTTGTTTAACCCCGGAATATGTTTTTTCACGAACTGTATAAGAGGTTCCAAATAACACTCAATCTCATCGAATATTTGTTTGAGTTTTAAATCTAGCGCATACATCTGATGTAGATTGCTGGTTTCTTTCGATATCGTTCGCACTAACTTCCGCAACTTCTCCATATCCGTCACGCGATCTGCGACTGCCGTGGAGAATATTTCGTGGATTATAGAGCCGCATAGCATGGCCTTACTGCCGGAGCCGCCCTTGTAGGTCTCGGATAGAACCGCCCGTCTGGGACAACGGATCCCGTTAACCACAGTCGTACCGGAGATCAGCGTATTCGGACAGACCACTGCAAACGCCGCCGTCTCATTGGATAGAATTAAAGACCCATCCGACGCAATATCACAGCGACCGACTATGTTGAGGGTTTGGCCGATATCGATTTGTGTTTGAGACCAAGTTCCGCTCAAATAACAAACAACCTGATCCCCATCACAGCGACTTCCCTCGCAATCATCAACTAAACGGAAAGGTCGTTTCTCTCTGAGACACAATCTCATTTGTCCATCTGCAAGCGGCTCACGGCTGAGCACGACGTAGCATTGAACCGGCTCAGTGCTGTGAACCCAACTGGGGCTCAGATTATTCGAATGCGAAGCATCCGCTGCAATACATCGCTTTTCTTCATCGAATGGAGACAACATTAAGTTGAACTGAGTCGCTAGAAACTCATCATCAACTCCCAGTAATTTGCTACCGTTTTCCCCGCTGCATAATAATTCTGTTGCCGATTTTACGGGTGTTGTTGCATCAAACATTGGCAAATCCATTACAGGTACCTCATTAGATGTCGAGGTTTCCCCTTGTTCCAACAGGTTTCCCGAGGGGCTGTCTTGTTGTTGAATATTTTCTCGAAAAACAAATCCTCCACATACATCACTGCTCGCAAATTTATATTTTGCAGCACCCAGATTATCATTAACAACCAATGGAACCGGTAGGCCTACATCGGAGACGTCTGAACACAAATTATCGTCAACGAACAGTTTACGAGACGGTTTGGCGCCAATGTTTGTAGGTTTATTCATAGAACTGATGACGTCACCACTACCTAATTGCTCCGCCCTCGGGCGTTTATAGGCAGGGGAAGGTGATCCCGACATCTCCCTTAGGGCTCCCGCAACTTGCGGCGAAAGCGGTTCGCTCAGCTTCAAATGCGGCGGCGGTAATTTTTTTAAACGTCTTTTTTGAAATCGACTGTTTGATTTGCGTTCCATCGACGTTTCTGCGATACAGGAAGGTTCATTAGTCGGGTAAAGTTGCGTCGGTAATTCGCATAAAATATCGGGCGAAAAATTAAACGAATTATTACTGATAGATATTTTTTTATATCGGTTGTTGGATTCAGATTCACTGAGATGCGAGGGAGTCGTACGAAGGGGAGAAAAGAGATCCGGCGAATCTGTTGAGTGTCGTAAAGGAGCCGCAGGGATAGAAGCGACGTAAAGTCTTGGAGATTCAGTTTGTATAAAACTGGGGGTTTCTGGAGTGAGAATAATGGAAGATTCTACATGAGTTTCATCGCTTCCAATAGAAGATAAATATGATTTAGATTCGGGTTGGGGTTTCTCGGGGTGATAAGAAGGTTCAGGGTTTTCTATCCCACCCGTGAGATCCACAAGGATGACATCACCCCTTGTGGTGTTTGATTTCGGTGAGGGGACTAACTGGGGTTGCGTAGGTGGCCTTATCTGAAAATAACTCGAGATCTTTTTTTGTCCAGAATCCGTCTTTATCGCCGCTGTTTGTTTCTTCAACGGAGTTTTTCGCGTCAATCCAGGTTCCTTCGTTTTCTTCACCATAGTTGGGTACCTAGTAGCCTAACCAGCTAACTGCTGTTAGCAGATAAAAAACGTAGGCCTAGGCCTACTAATTACAGTAGCCATAGCCAGTAGGGTACTGCAGTAGGCCTAGATTTCAGTGTGATTTCAGTGTTCAGCACATTGTCACATAGCTGCATAGGCCTATGCCTTGCCTTATACAGTTCAGCAGTTATATTAGCTTCTAGTTTGGCATCATCCAGTCATCTGATCATTCGAACTACTAACTATTTATGACAATAATATTAGCTGATTAGGCCTACGTACCAAAAACAGACAAGAAAATTAGGCCTACTAAAGACTTCCATGCATGGCGATGACCATGGCCTACTATATACTACGGCCTACCAGGTCACCTTGAGAGGCCACTTGAAAAGAGGCCACTTATACACTGCGGTACAGTACTGCACTACGGTAGGAGATCTCATACCCAGTTGTCGTAGGCCTATTCCCACCAGCTCTGCAGCCTAATACAGTAATAATTATAAATATTTATTAATAATTTGGCATTTTATATATCATGGAAATTAATTCATTCATATGTTATTAGACTTAGTCACCTATTCACACAGACACTGGGCACCAACGCACCACGACATTCCTTTATAACGGTTGCCGGTGCCAAGCCCCCGTCGTCAGCGTCAGACGACCCGGGAGTCGCGGTACACAGTATGGTGAACAAGTGCTGCGTAGTAAACTGTAAAACTGGATACAAAGGTTCACCTCGGAAACCATGTTTTAAATTCCCAATCGATTCAGATCTGCGAGATCGCTGGGCGAAGTTCGTCAATCGGAAGGATTTCTCCATAACGGAATATTCGAGAGTCTGCATCGACCATTTCGAGGAGGACTTCCTTAAGACAACGCCATCCGGAAACTTACCTCTAGATTGGTCAACATCACCTGTGCCAACTATTAGTGTTCCGGGCACACCTCAGTCACTAACGACAGTTGTTAAACAGCCTCGGAGGAATCCCCCAGTTCGTATTTTCCAACCCGACGAACAACAGTCTTTCAATATCCGTTACGGAGTTACATCTTTGGACGATGTTACTGACTCTTGCTGTCCAAATGGATATATTTTTGATAAAACAGACGATCGCGTTTTTTTGTACGAACTCGACACACAATCCAGAATGCCTAGATTAAAGGGGTCGATTAGGATATCTCGGGATTTACACGTTCAGCTTGAACTGTGCCAGCGGCCTATTCCGCTTCCAATCTGGTTCTCAAAATCGAGTTTGTGCACAATCACAAATACGACACAAATTGATACTAACCCATTCGGATCCCAATCAAATCCATCTGACTATGTTGAAGTTTTGAACAGAGGAGGACTTAAAATACCTTCAAAAGAATTCACGGATGTTGTGGCTACGTGTTTTGCTAGATTAGACTGTGTACATCATATTCTATTGAGATCGGGTATTCCTATAAGAAGGGCGGCACTCCATTTCCTTGAACTTTATGGTACATCGCCATTTTGTGATTACCATAAGAACTACTCCGTCACGATCTATCGAACAATTATTAACATATATTTCAATAAGATGCAGAAGGCGAAAAGAGACGAAAATCGATGTGATAGTATCACAAACTTTAAGAAAAGGCAGATATCCAAATTCCGTAAATGAGTTATCAATGTGCTATCAATGTGCTTCTATAATTTATAATTAGCTTTTCTTAAGTACATTTATAAATTAATTACAGTAGATTAATTCTTAATAAATAATGATAATATTAATATCGAGCAGTAGACGAGCCGATATATTCCATAAAAATTATCACTTTTTAAAAAGAAAGTATTGTCGTTAAAATTAAACATCAATACAAGATTGAGGAATATTACAACAATCAATAAAATGTTTTCTAAAAATAGCAGGTTTCCCGATTAATAACACAATATATGAATGCTGTTTAATTCGCGATGTTTCGTGTGTATACTTGTATAATTGTGTGCTCAGGCTACGCCTGACTTCGTGACTCGACCCACATACTGTATTAACACGTTTTTACACGTCGATTATCGTCTGACTAGAGGAATAGTCTCGGGCTTTCAACCAGTCTTCATATTGAAAATGTCAAAAAAGTTAGTTGTCCATCGTTTCAGGCTGCCAATAAACATTTAAAAATACACCCATTGAATTCGCGATAGTCGATTTAGTGGTATTAGGGGGTGGGTGGTAAATTTGGGTACAACTTACCAGTTACATCATATTGAAATAAGTGGCCTCTTTTCAAGAGGCCTCTCAAGGTGACCTGGTAGGCCGTAGTATATAGTAGGCCATGGCGATGACATGCAAGGGCAAGGTAGGCCTACAAATTCAGTATTTCTGTAGGCCTATTTGCCGGGCTGTCAGGCTGTATGGAAATTCTTGCTAACAGACTAGGCCTAATCGCAGAATGGATTGTTGTAGAACAGTCTGCTGACAGTACAGCAGTGTCAGCAGTAGGATGTAGGTCTAGTCAGTATGTAGATGGACCTTATGTTATGACCTACCTGCTTACAGGCATTTATTAATTATTAGGCAGCTAGGCCTATCCGACTTATCTACCTACCTGTAAATAGCTATATCAGTATTCTGATATTCCAGTATTTATGCGCTGTTTATGTACTGCAGTAGCAGTACTGATGAAAGGATGATAGCATCTAACCTGTTGTATGGTGTGGTTAATTAATACGCGTCGATTTTCCTCGGAGAGGGATGCATTTTGGGTAAATCTTTTCGACCTACGCGTAGTTTGTATCTTCCATCTGTCCATTCCTGTCATTTACCGGTAGGGCCAGACTTACTGCCTTTTTAACAACTACGCGTAGGTGTTTTAAAACTACGCGTAGTTATTTTGGAACTACGCGTGGGTATTTTGAAACTACGCGTAGGTGCTACGCGTAGCAGTCCTGATATGCTGATAACAATGATTTTTCATTTCAGATCCGGTAGGGTTGAGTTGTTAGGCAAGTCGGTATGTCAGGTATCTGATTATCAGAGGGCAGTGCTAAAATGCACAAAGACCCACACTGACCCAAAAAACGACCATTACACTATGAAGCAATTAGGCCCCAACCCATGTTGCACAGTGATAAATTAATGCTATCAAAGTTAATTCTGCGAAAAATTATGCAAATATAAGGAAATCACTGAGCCACAAAGAGCCAAAACCTAATTTTTTGGATAAATTTGGATCAGCTGATTGATTCTGACTAACTTTTCCATGGTGATTTCTTATTGGTTACTTTGTATACCCTGCCCTATTCACCTACTAATGTTAATGATGGTAATAATATGTTAGCACACGGACCCAAATGATGTCTTATACTTTGCACACGGACCCAAAAGATGTTAGATACTTTGCACACGGACCAAAATGTTGGCAGATACTTTGCACACGGACCCAAAGGATGTCATATACTTTGCACACGGACCCAAAATATGTCAGATACTTTGCACACGGACCCAAATGTTGGCAGATACTTTGCACACGGACCCAAAGGATGTAATATACTTTGCACACGGACCCAAAAGATGTCAGATACGTTGCAAACGGACCCAAATGTTGGCAGATACTTTGCACACGGACCCAAATGTTGGCAGATACTTTGCACACGGACCCAAAGGATGTCATATACTTTGCACACGAACCCAAAAGATGTCAGATACTTTGCACACGGACCCAAATGTTGGCAGATACTTTGCATACGGACCCAAAGGATGTCATATACTTTTGCACACGGACCCAAAAGATGTCAGATACTTTGCACACGGACCCAAATGTTGGCAGATACTTTGCACACGGACCCAAAAGATGTCAGATACTTTGCACACGGACCCAAATGTTGGCAGATACTTTGCACACAGACCCAAAGGATGTCATATACTTTGCACACGGACCCAAAGGATGTCATATACTTTGCACACGGACCCAAAAGATGTCAGATACTTTGCACACGGATCCAAATGTTGACAGATACTTTGCACACGGACCCAAAGGATGTAATATACTTTGCACACGGACCCAAAAGATGTTAGATACTTTGCACACGGACCCAAATGTTGGCAGATACTTTGCACACGGACCCAAAGGATGTCATATACTTTGCACACGGACCCAAAAGATGTCAGATACTTTGCACACGGGCCCAAATGTTGGCAGAAACTTTGCACACGGACCCAAAGGATGTAATATACTTTGCACACGGACCCAAAGGATGTAATATACTTTGCACACGGACCCAAAAGATGTTAGATACTTTGCACACGGACCCAAATGTTGGCAGATACTTTGCACACGGACCCAAATGTTGGCAGATACTTTGCACACGGACCCAAAGGATGTAATATACTTTGCACACGGACCCAAAAGATGTTAGATACTTTGCACACGGACCCAAATGTTGGCAGATACTTTGCACACGGACCCAAATGTTGGCAGATACTTTGCACACGGACCCAAAAGATGTCAGATACTTTGCACACGGGCCCAAATGTTGGCAGATACTTTGCACACGGACCCAAAAGATGTCAGATACTTTGCACACGGACCCAAATGTTGGCAGATACTTTGCACACAGACCCAAAGGATGTCATATACTTTGCACACGGACCCAAATGTTGGCAGATACTTTGCATACGGACCCAAAGGATGTAATATACTTTGCACACGGAGCCAAAAGATGTTAGATACTTTGCACACGGACCCAAATGTTGGCAGATACTTTGCACACGGACCCAAATGTTGGCAGATACTTTGCACACGGACCCAAATGTTGGCAGATACTTTGCACACGGACCCAAAGGATGTCATATACTTTGCACACAAACCCAAAATATGTCAGATACTTTGCACACGGACCCAAATGTTGGCAGATACTTTGCACACGGACCCAAAGGATGTCATATACTTTGCACACGGACCCAAAAGATGTCAGATACTTTGCACACGGACCCAAATGTTGGCAGATACTTTGCACACGGACCCAAAAGATGTCAGATACTTTGCACACGGACACAAATGTTGGCAGATACTTTGCACACAGACCCAAAGGATGTCATATAACTTTGCACACGGACCCAAAGGATGTCATATACTTTGCACACGGACCCAAAAGATGTCAGATACTTTGCACACGGATCCAAATGTTGGCAGATACTTTGTACACGGACCCAAAGGATGTAATATACTTTGCACACGGACCCAAAAGATGTCAGATACTTTGCACACGGACCCAAATGTTGGCAGACACTTTGCACACGGACCCAAAAGATGTCAGATACTTTGCACACGGACCAAAATGTTGGCAGATACTTTGCACACGGACCCAAAGGATGTCATATACTTTGCACACGGACCCAAAATATGTCAGATACTTTGCACACGGACCCAAATGTTGGCAGATACTTTGCACACGGACCCAAAGGATGTAATATACTTTGCACACGGACCCAAAAGATGTCAGATACGTTGCACACGGACCTAAATGTTGGCAGATACTTTGCACACGGACCCAAAGGATGTCATATACTTTGCACACGGACCCAAAATATGTCAGATACTTTGCACACGGACCCAAATGTTGGCAGATACTTTGCACACGGACCCAAAGGATGTCATATACTTTACACACGAACCCAAAAGATGTCAGATACTTTGCACACGGACCCAAATGTTGGCAGATAATTTGCACACGGACCCAAAGGATGTCATATACTTTGCACACGGACCCAAAAGATGTCAGATACTTTGCACACGGACCCAAAGGATGTAATATACTTTGCACACGGACCCAAAAGATGTCAGATACTTTGCACACGGACCCAAATGTTGGCAGATACTTTGCACACGGACCCAAAAGATGTCAGATACTTTGCACACGGACCAAAATGTTGGCAGATACTTTGCACACGGACCCAAAGGATGTCATATACTTTGCACACGGACCCAAAATATGTCAGATACTTTGCACACGGACCCAAATGTTGGCAGATACTTTGCACACGGACCCAAAGGATGTAATATACTTTGCACACGGACCCAAAAGATGTCAGATACGTTGCACACGGACCCAAATGTTGGCAGATACTTTGCACACGGACCCAAATGTTGGCAGATACTTTGCACACGGACCCAAAGGATGTCATATACTTTGCACACGAACCCAAAAGATGTCAGATACTTTGCACACGGACCCAAATGTTGGCAGATACTTTGCACACGGACCCAAAGGATGTCATATACTTTGCACACGGACCCAAAAGATGTCAGATACTTTGCACACGGACCCAAATGTTGGCAGATACTTTGCACACGGACCCAAAAGATGTCAGATACTTTGCACACGGACCCAAATGTTGGCAGATACTTTGCACACGGACCCAAATGTTGGCAGATACTTTGCACACGGACCCAAAGGATGTCATATACTTTGCACACAAACCCAAAATATGTCAGATACTTTGCACACGGATCCAAATGTTGGCAGATACTTTGCACACGGACCCAAAGGATGTAATATACTTTGCACACGGACCCAAAAGATGTTAGATACTTTGCACACGGACCCAAAGGATGTAATATACTTTGCACACGGACCCAAAAGATGTCAGATACGTTGCAAACGGACCCAAATGTTGGCAGATACTTTGCACACGGACCCAAATGTTGGCAGATACTTTGCACACGGACCCAAAGGATGTCATATACTTTGCACACGAACCCAAAAGATGTCAGATACTTTGCACACGGACCCAAATGTTGGCAGATACTTTGCATACGGACCCAAAGGATGTCATATACTTTGCACACGGACCCAAAAGATGTCAGATACTTTGCACACGGACCCAAATGTTGGCAGATACTTTGCACACGGACCCAAAAGATGTCAGATACTTTGCACACGGACCCAAATGTTGGCAGATACTTTGCACACAGACCCAAAGGATGTCATATACTTTGCACACGGACCCAAAGGATGTCATATACTTTGCACACGGACCCAAAGATGTCAGATACTTTGCACACGGATCCAAATGTTGACAGATACTTTGCACACGGACCCAAAGGATGTAATATACTTTGCACACGGACCCAAAAGATGTTAGATACTTTGCACACGGACCCAAATGTTGGCAGATACTTTGCACACGGACCCAAAGGATGTCATATACTTTGCACACGGACCCAAAAGATGTCAGATACTTTGCACACGGGCCCAAATGTTGGCAGAAACTTTGCACACGGACCCAAAGGATGTAATATACTTTGCACACGGACCCAAAGGATGTAATATACTTTGCACACGGACCCAAAAGATGCTAGATACTTTGCACACGGACCCAAATGTTGGCAGATACTTTGCACACGGACCCAAATGTTGGCAGATACTTTAGCACACGGACCCAAAGGATGTAATATACTTTGCACACGGACCCAAAAGATGTTAGATACTTTGCACACGGACCCAAATGTTGGCAGATACTTTGCACACGGACCCAAATGTTGGCAGATACTTTGCACACGGACCCAAAGGATGTCATATACTTTGCACACGGACCCAAAAGATGTCAGATACTTTGCACACGGGCCCAAATGTTGGCAGATACTTTGCACACGGACCCAAAAGATGTCAGATACTTTGCACACGGACCCAAATGTTGGCAGATACTTTGCACACGGACCCAAAAGATGTCAGATACTTTGCATACGGACCCAAATGTTGGCAGATACTTTGCACACGGACCCAAAGGATGTAATATACTTTGCACACGGAGCCAAAAGATGTTAGATACTTTGCACACGGACCCAAATGTTGGCAGATACTTTGCACACGGACCCAAATGTTGGCAGATACTTTGCACACGGACCCAAATGTTGGCAGATACTTTGCACACGGACCCAAAGGATGTCATATACTTTGCACACAAACCCAAAATATGTCAGATACTTTGCACACGGACCCAAATGTTGGCAGATACTTTGCACACGGACCCAAAGGATGTCATATACTTTGCACACGGACCCAAAAGATGTCAGATACTTTGCACACGGACCCAAATGTTGGCAGATACTTTGCACACGGACCCAAAAGATGTCAGATACTTTGCACACCCACACAAATGTTGGCAGATACTTTGCACACAGACCCAAAGGATGTCATATAACTTTGCACACGGACCCAAAGGATGTCATATACTTTGCACACGGACCCAAAAGATGTCAGATACTTTGCACACGGATCCAAATGTTGGCAGATACTTTGCACACGGACCCAAAGGATGTAATATACTTTGCACACGGACCCAAAAGATGTTAGATACTTTGCACACGGACCCAAATGTTGGCAGATACTTTGCACACGGACCCAAAGGATGTCATATACTTTGCACACGGACCCAAAAGATGTCAGATACTTTGCACACGGGCCCAAATGTTGGCAGATACTTTGCACACGGACCCAAAGGATGTAATATACTTTGCACACGGACCCAAAGGATGTAATATACTTTGCACACGGACCCAAAAGATGTTAGATACTTTGCACACGGACCCAAATGTTGGCAGATACTTTGCACACGGACCCAAATGTTTGCAGATACTTTGCACACGGACCCAAAGGATGTAATATACTTTGCACACGGGCCCAAAAGATGTTAGATACTTTGCACACGGACCCAAATGTTGGCAGATACTTTGCACACGGACCCAAATGTTGGCAGATACTTTGCAATCGGACCCAAATGTTGGCAGATACTTTGCACACGGACCCAAAGGATATCATATACTTTGCACACGGACCCAAAAGATGTCAGATACTTTGCACACGGACCCAAATGTTGGCAGATACTTTGCACACGGACCCAAAAGATGTCAGATACTTTGCACACGGACCCAAATGTTGGCAGATACTTTGCACACAGACCCAAAGGATGTCATATACTTTGCACACGGACCCAAATGTTGGCAGATACTTTGCATACGGACCCAAAGGATGTAATATACTTTGCACACGGACCCAAAAGATGTTAGATACTTTGCACACGGACCCAAAAGATGTCAAATACGTTGCACACGGACGCAAATGTTGGCAGATACTTTGCACACGGACCCAAATGTTGGCAAATACTTTGCACACGGACCCAAAGGATGTCATATACTTTGCACACGAACCAAAAAGATGTCAGATACTTTGCACACGGACCCAAATGTTGGCAGATACTTTGCACACGGACCCAAAGGATGTCATATACTTTGCACACGGACCCAAAAGATGTCAGATACTTTGCACACGGACCCAAATGTTGGCAGATACTTTGCACACGGACCCAAAAGATGTCAGATACTTTGCACACGGACCCAAATGTTGGCAGATACTTTGCACACAGACCCAAAGGATGTCATATACTTTGCACACGGACCCAAAGGATGTCATATACTTTGCACACGGACCCAAAAGATGTCAGATACTTTGCACACGGATCCAAATGTTGGCAGATACTTTGCACACGGACCCAAAGGATGTAATATACTTTGCACACGGACCCAAAAGATGTTAGATACTTTGCACACGGACCCAAATGTTGGCAGATACTTTGCACACGGACCCAAAGGATGTCATATACTTTGCACACTGACGCAAAAGATGTCAGTTACTTTGCACACGGGCCCAAATGTTGGCAGATAATTTGCACACGGACCCAAAGGATGTAATATACTTTGCACACGGACCCAAAGGATGTAATATACTTTGCACACGGACCCAAAAGATGTTAGATACTTTGCACACGGACCCAAATGTTGGCAGATACTTTGCACACGGACCCAAATGTTGGCAGATACTTTGCAAACGGACCCAAATGTTGGCAGATACTTTGCACACGGACCCAAAGGATGTCATATACTTTGCACACGGACCCAAAAGATGTCAGATACTTTGCACACGGACCCAAATGTTGGCAGATACTTTGCACACGGACCCAAAAGATGTCAGATACTTTGCACACGGACCCAAATGTTGGCAGATACTTTGCACACAGACCCAAAGGATGTCATATACTTTGCACACGGACCCAAAGGATGTCATATACTTTGCACACGGACCCAAAAGATGTCAGATACTTTGCACACGGATCCAAATGTTGGCAGATACTTTGCACACGGACCCAAAGGATGTAATATACTTTGCACACGGACCCAAAAGATGTCAGATACTTTGCACACGGACCCAAATGTTGGCAGATACTTTGCACACGGACCCAAAAGATGTCAGATACTTTGCACACGGACCAAAATGTTGGCAGATACTTTGCACACGGACCCAAAGGATGTCATATACTTTGCACACGGACCCAAAATATGTCAGATACTTTGCACACGGACCCAAATGTTGGCAGATACTTTGCACACGGACCCAAAGTATGTAATATACTTTGCACACGGACCCAAAAGATGTCACATACGTTGCACACGGACCCAAATGTTGGCAGATACTTTGCACACGGACCCAAATGTTGGCAGATACTTTGCACACGGACCCAAAGGATGTCATATACTTTGCACACGAACCCAAAAGATGTCAGATACTTTGCACACGGACCCAAATGTTGGCAGATACTTTGCACACGGACCCAAAGGATGTCATATACTTTGCACACGGACCCAAAAGATGTCAGATACTTTGCACACGGACCCAAATGTTGGCAGATACTTTGCACACGGACCCAAAAGATGTCAGATACTTTGCACACGGACCCAAATGTTGGCAGATACTTTGCACACAGACCCAAAGGATGTCATATACTTTGCACACGGACCCAAAGGATGTCATATACTTTGCACACGGACCCAAAAGATGTCAGATACTTTGCACACGGATCCAAATGTTGGCAGATACTTTGCACACGGACCCAAAGGATGTAATATACTTTGCACACGGACCCAAAAGATGTTAGATACTTTGCACACGGACCCAAATGTTGGCAGATACTTTGCACACGGACCCAAAGGATGTCATATACTTTGCACACGGACCCAAAAGATGTCAGATACTTTGCACACGGGCCCAAATGTTGGCAGATACTTTGCACACGGACCCAAAGGATGTGATATACTTTGCACACGGACCCAAAGGATGTAATATACTTTGCACACGGACCCAAAAGATGTTAGATACTTTGCACACGGACCCAAATGTTGGCAGATACTTTGCACACGGACCCAAATGTTGGCAGATACTTTGCACACGGACCCAAAGGATGTAATATACTTTGCACACGGACCCAAAAGATGTTAGATACTTTGCACACGGACCCAAATGTTGGCAGATACTTTGCACACGGACCCAAATGTTGGCAGATACTTTGCACACGGACCCAAATGATGGCAGATACTTTGCACACGGACCCAAAGGATGTCAGATACTTTGCACACGGACCCAAAAGATGTCAGATACTTTGCACACGGACCCAAATGTTGGCAGATACTTTGCACACGGACCCAAAAGATGTCAGATACTTTGCACACGGACCCAAATGTTGGCAGATACTTTGCACACGGACCCAAAGGATGTCATATACTTTGCACACGGACCCAAATGTTGGCAGATACTTTGCACACGGACCCAAATGTTGGCAGATACTTTGCACACGGACCCAAAAGATGTCAGATACTTTGCACACGGACCCAAAGGATGTCATATACTTTGCACACGGACCCAAAGGATGTCATATACTTTGCACACGGACCCAAAAGATGTCAGATACTTTGCACACGGACCCAAATGTTGGCAGATACTTTGCACACGGACCCAAAGGATGTCATATACTTTGCACACGGACCCAAAAGATGTCAGATACTTTGCACACGGACCCAAATGTTGGCAGATACTTTGCACACGGACCCAAAAGATGTCAGATACTTTGCACACGGACCCAAATGATGTCAGATACTTTGCACACGGACCCAAAGGATGTCAGATACTTTGCACACGGACCCAAAGGATGTCATATACTTTGCACACGGACCCAAAAGATGTCAGATACTTTGCACACGGACCCAAATGTTGGCAGATACTTTGCACACGGACCCAAAGGATGTAAATACTTTGCACACGGACCCAAAAGATGTCAGATACTTTGCACACGGACCCAAATGTTGGCAGATACTTTGCACACGGACCCAAAGGATGTCATATACTTTGCACACGGACCCAAAAGATGTCAGATACTTTGCACACGGACCCAAATGTTGGCAGATACTTTGCACACGGACCCAAAGGATGTAATATACTTTGCACACGGACCCAAAGGATGTATATACTTTGCACACGGACCCAAATGTTGGCAGATACTTTGCACACGGACCCAAAGGATGTCATATACTTTGCACACGGACCCAAAAGATGTCAGATACTTTGCACACGGACCCAAATGTTGGCAGATACTTTGCACACGGACCCAAAGGATGTCATATACTTTGCACACGGACCCAAAAGATGTCAGATACTTTGCACACGGACCCAAATGTTGGCAGATACTTTGCACACGGACCCAAAAGATGTCAGATACTTTGCACACGGACCCAAATGTTGGCAGATACTTTGCACACAGACCCAAAGGATGTCAGATACTTTGCACACGGACCCAAAGGATGTCAGTTTAATTATTGTTTTCCTTAATAAATAAATACACTTTTACCCCGCGCGGGGGCTACAAAAAAAAAATATAATATATAACTATATATGCGACGGCACATCATAGGTGTTACGCCGGTTACCAGTACACCCGGTATAGGTAGACCACCTATTACTTTCATATCCCTGCCCTTGGTCACACCCAATTGATAACAAATAAACCTACTAATATCTTACAATCTCAAAGTATCTGCCAACATTTGGGTCCGTGTGCAAAGTGTCTGCCAAAATTTGGGTACGTGTGCAAAGTATCTGA
>JAUCBJ010006026.1:0-19047 GCA_032718475.1 Nemertoderma westbladi | reverse complement strand
CCACCGTATGGGCGAATATCATAATTATCGAATTCTAGAACATTCATATTATATCTTAATTCTAACTGAACGTTAGAAAAGGCATAACAAGCTGCTTGAAAAAAGCTCAAAAAAAGCTTGAAAAAAAGCTCAAAAACAGCTAGAAAAAAAGCTAAAAAAAACTGGAAAAACAGCTTTAAAAAAAAAGCTCAGAATACCTCACATAAAAAAGCAGCGCGGAAACGGGCCTTAAGCCCATATAACTACAAGATTGCACTGATTTAATCGGATGTTTTCTAGTACACCGATTTCAATGGAAGGCTTTTTACAGTTTTAAATTCCGCAGTTGAACACACCTACCATTTTTGGCGCTAAAATGAAAAGTGCAAGTAACCAGCATTTTTCAAATTAGTGAAAACAACTCGAATTGTAGGAATGGTTGTTTATTTCAATTCAATATTACTTAATTATATTTCTTCATTACCGGTACAAATACGTAATATGGGAGATGAACTGGTTCGAATCTTAAGTAACTTTACTACTTGTACCAACAGACTGACAGAGTAGATCACTAAATGTAATGAGACTATCAGACTATATTAATCTGTTAATAAATAGGCCTGTTGTAAGGTACCTAATATTAAATTGACAAATTTCGTAAATAGTCGAAGAAAAATATATCGGTGTTTTGTTTATACTTATCAGCTTTTAAACGTACTTTCAGCACTTTATTAGTTTATTCCGATATACTTTGTGTGTGCTTTACATGTATTAAATTCTGTACATTATAATGCAAAGAAGTAATTCGAATGCTGCGCCTTTCACAAATGCGTATTGCACCCCTGGACGAAACGGTAATGGCCGACCGAACAAACCGCACTGGGCCGCTATGGGGGATCATTCCGCGTTACGGCAATTCGTCCAAGCCAAAAAGATGATGAACGATATATTCGACGAGATTCGGTCGTACATCAACGAGGGCGAGGACTTCTTCACCGACATCGAAGGTGAGGGTTTAATTAGCGGCGCCCAGGCCGCGGATATCAAGGCGTTCAGCGCCAAGGTCGACGGGATCAGCGACGTGCTGCAACGAGACCACATGAAAGTCGCTTTCTTCGGTCGAACTTCCAACGGTAAAAGTACGATAATAAACGCGATGTTGGGGGATAAGATACTGCCGACCGGCATGGGACATACGACGTCCTGCTTCATCAGCATCGAGGGCTCCGACTCAGAGGAATCCTACGTTGTCGCCCCGGGATCCCCGGAGAAGAAGAGCATCCAGACGATGTCGCAGATCGCCCACGACCTATCGGACGATCGTCTCGATTCCTCCCAACTCGTCCGTCTCTTTTGGCCCAAGTCGCGTTGCGCTATGCTCCGCGACGAACTCCAACTGGTAGACAGCCCCGGTATCGATGTGACTCCAGACACCGACGCCTGGATCGACACCCATTGCCTCGACGCCGATGTTTTCGTACTCGTTTCCAACTCGGAATCCACGCTAATGTGTACCGAGAAGAGTTTCTTCCATAAAGTCGCGTCTCGCCTCTCTAAACCCAATATATTCATCCTAAACAACCGATGGGACGCGGCGATGTCGGAGCCGGAATTAGCCGATAAGGTTCGCGCTCAGCATCTTACACGAGCGATCGGGTTCCTCTGCGACGAGTTGGGGGTTTCCGACGAGAAACTGGCCCACGAGCGGGTCTTCTTCGTCTCCGGGAAGGAGGCCATGAACTCCCGACTGTATCGGCAGCAGGGCCAACCGGAGACGGGCGCCGCGCTGGCCGACGGCTTCCTGCACCGACTGGACGAGTTCGATAGGTTCGAGCGAACCTTCGAGCGATGCATCTCGGCAACCGCCATCGTTACTAAGTTTGAGCAGCACGCAACTAACGGAAGGGGGATTAACGAGTCGTTTAAGTCGATGATGGATTCGGTGCAGGAGGAAGCGACCAAGGAGCGGGATCGGTGCGGGGCCGAGTTGAGAGAGAAAACGGGAAGGTAGGAGAATTATTTGCTTATTTTATTTCTTATAATATTTCTAACGATATAAGAGCTGCTACCGGTTTTCCATTCCATTTTAGCGGCATAATATATCGAAGATGCAACAAAATACCATATTAATAAAACCAAATCTGTAACAAAATATAACATAGTTTGTTTGCACAATAATTACGAAAATTATAATCATAAATATGATTGACAATCAATACTGACACGATACCTAGTTCTACACTCGCATGCATTGGGGATTTATTTATGGAAAACATACGTGTTTAGCTCAGAAGTTTCATAAACAAATTGATATCTGCGATAAACCATTTATCCTTTATGTTTATGCTCCACATTGTAAGGATATACGTTTTCAATTTGCACCGCTGGTTATATTGAAAAATATCGAGAGTAAAAATAACGCGAGTAAAAATATCGGGTGTTGAAAAATATCGAGAGTAAAAATATCGAGTGTTGAAAAAAATCGAGAGTAAAAATATCGAGTGTTGAAAAAAATCGAGAGTAAAAATATCGAGTGTTGAAAAATATCGAGAGTAAAAATATCGAGAGTAAAAATATCGAGTGTTGAAAAATATCGAGTGTTGAAAAATATCGAGAGTAAAAATATCGAGAGTTGAAAAATATCGAGAGTAAAAATATCGGGAGTAAAAATATCGAGTGTTGAAAAATATCGAGAGTAAAAATATCGAGTGTTGAAAAATATCGAGAGTAAAAATATCGAGTGTTGAAAAATATCGAGAGTAAAAATATCGAGTGTTGAAAAATATCGAGAGTAAAAATATCGAGTGTTGAAAAATATCGAGAGTAAAAATATCGATAGTGATAGTAACAATTTTTTTAAATAAGGG
Organism: Nemertoderma westbladi; assembly: GCA_032718475.1. Taxonomy (NCBI): domain Eukaryota; kingdom Metazoa; phylum Xenacoelomorpha; order Nemertodermatida; family Nemertodermatidae; genus Nemertoderma; species Nemertoderma westbladi. The sequence goes on along the minus strand of JAUCBJ010006026.1, from coordinate 16,201 downwards.
TTGTATGAAAATTTTTTTTCCTAAAAATGTTCTAGAACAAAAAATATCTATCAATATTGGTAGCTTACACGTGTTCTATAACATTTATAAAAAGAAGTAGAAAATACTAGCTATTTTAAAAAATTGTAAATGTGATCTAGAACTAAAAAATGTGTTCTAGAACAAATTATAAATTATAATTTCATTTTAATTTTTTCTAATTTTGATAAATTTATCAAAATTGATAGCTAGAACTTCTTCTATAATATTTATTAAAAAAATAGCAAAAAACTAGCTAGTGTAATAAATCTGGTAAATGGGTACCCAAAGGTGTATTAATGCCATTTATTTGCACTTGCACTGTTGTAACCCATGCGCTGCAATATTGTCCCATAATTTTAAATAAAATGCTCAAGCAAAATGCAATATTTTTACTCTCGATATTTTTACTCTCGATATTTTTCAACAATCGATATTTTTACTCTCGATATTTTTTAAACACGTTAAATTTCAACACTCGTTATTTTTACTCTCGATATTTTTACTCTCGTTATTTTTACTCTCGATATTTTTCAAGTCTAGATATTTTTCACCATTACCGCACCGCTCAGTGATAGATAATTATTTTGACATAAACCTTATTCAAATAATAGTTAATGTTTGCCTTTATAGTTTGGTTAGTTGTCTTCTTTAGTCACATAAATTCTAAAATTGTTTCACTGTTACAATTATTACAAATTGATGTAGAATGAACAGACATTGGCCGTGGGAAGATCAATTATTAACTATATAGAAAAACTAAAAGAACTAATGTAACAACAAACTACAGAAACATATAGGTAAGATAACCGTAACAATATGTTACCAATATTATATATTTGTTTATAGGTTGGAATTTATAAGGGCCGAGTTGGAACGGCTATCGGAACTGACGTCGGAACAGATACGTTCCGTCACCAACGAGGTCCAATCCAACGTCTCCTGCGGCCTATCCGAGGAGATATCTACGCTGTCCTACGTGGTGGAACGCTACGGGGGAACGTTCCACCCGGACCCCGCCGTTCTGCGCGTCTACAAGGAGGAACTGAACGGGCACGTGGAGGAGGGGTTGAGTCGGGGGTTGGAGGCGCGGTGTAACGCGACGGTGTACCAGTCGGTGCAGAACGTTTCGGGGGGGATGCGTTCCGGACTGGAGGGGTTGCTCCCCCGGGACTGGTGGACCGGGAGACGGAACCCCGTGGACTCCATCCACGGCGTCCGCTTCCGGTACCACATCGACTGCGAGTCGCTCACCTCGGACTTCGTCGAGGATCTCGAGTTCCGGTTCAGTTGGGGGTTTCGCGCTATTATGATACGCTTTATGGGGCGGAGTAACGCGCGTGTCGCCATGACTACGTTTAAAGCGGCCGCGTGTAGGACTGGGTTGACTCCGGCTAAACCGGTTGCTAACAGCAACGGTGAGGTGGAGAGGAGGAACTCGTACAACGAGGAACTCCTAGTTGTCGCATCGCAGTTCGCCTCGTTAACCTCGCAGTTCTCGGTTTCGTGTCTCGTCGTCGGCGGGTTGGTGTGGCGCGCCGTCGGCTGGAAGGTGATCGCGTCCGCCATCGGGTTCTACGTCGGCCTCTACGTCTACGAATGGGCGACCTGGACGAATAAAGCCAAAGAGAAGTCGTTTAAACGCCAGTACGTGGAGCACGCAGCCTCGCGACTCAAACTCGTTATGAGTTACACGAGTTCCAACTGCGGCCAGCAGGCCGGCCATTACCTCGATCAGGTTCATTCGGCGCTCAAGGGAGAGGTTGACTTCGCAATCGAGGCTCTAGAGGACGACATAAAGAACCTCGATAAGCAGATAGATAAGTACCAGTTAATGCAGAACCGAGCTAAGTTGTTAAAGAACAAAGCGGCGTGGGTAGATAGTGAACTTAATTCATTTTTAGATATGTTTCTAAACCTGTGAGACTGGATTACATTTATTTTATTTAGGAAGTTTGCGTAGCTTTTATGTTTAAATCACTCCCCCGGAATACATCCGATCACCGTGATGTAATCCTATAAAGTTATTCTCAATTAATTAGATTATTGAATTATTAATGTCTCGTCTCCCATCAGTCTTATGTGCTACTTTTATAAAGGTATTATTATTGTGAGCGGTTCTGTTTAATATTTTACACCAGCGCTTTACATCTGGTTATCCATCCACTCTTATATTTTTTAAACATTATTCTATTATAATCGGCGTGCTGTACGATGTAGAGTATGAAATACAAATATTTGTACCAAAAAAATAGAAATAATTAATTTGTGCTACAGTACATATTGTATATATCCTGTATGTACTGTGTAGATACACACGTATCGGATCACATACTCTACACTAATTGGTAAACATACGTTAATAACTATATTTATTACCCTATTATTGAGTTATTTTCCCGGTTATTTAACCCGCGGGCAGGAAACAACCCGAGGGCGAAGCCCGAGGGTGTTGCTGCCCAAGGGTTAAATAACCGGGAAAATAACTCAATAATAGGGTAATAAGTGTGTTATTCCCCATTATCTTCACTCACCTACGAGTAATTTATTTCTTAAGGCTTCAAACATTTCTAAAAGGGTTTTGTTTGGGGGGAATTGATTAAAAATGGGGCTTGGTATTTTGGGGGGGAAATAACTATGCATATATATTTTATCACTATTATTTTCCTATATGGATACGATTTAATTCAACGACTATGACTTATGGTAGACATTATTTCAGTAATCTTATTTTATGTCTATTATTTCAGTCATTTTTAATGCTTTCATATGTGGCCTTTCTGCGCACTAGAGCAATCAATACATTTATTAAATTATGTATTTATATAGTAGGTAATAGCGTAAATTTTATAGCTCGATTTCTCATATTTATTTCCCAGCTACAGATAAGGGGACTTTCGACGGAATAAAAAGCGGGTGTAACAAAGGCGCATTTTTTCTTGTAAATGGTAGCTAAATGAGTACCAGTACTGTCTTTTCCTCTGTGGAGTATAGTTCGAGGGGGCCCGCACTGGAAATAAGTCGCATGACTTTGCATGTAATCACTGCCTAACGGCCGAATAAAAGTTTTACTTTTTTTACTTTTATACCGCTCCAGGGTAAAATCGACGCAAATAACAGCTGATTACTCCTAAAAAATACAACTGTAACCTGTTCTATTGTCTTTAACTTATTGTTTTGGTTAGAATAAGAGTGCAATTGTAAACGCTCATTTCCCTTAATTTTTAATTTAACATTAAGACGAAATATAAATTCGCCGAGATGGGATTTGCGTCCAACAACGTCCCCCCCCCCCCCGTCTCCTTAGCGATCGATCTTTCTTGAATAACGTACTTTTGTTATAACAGTTTTGCAGATTTGGGGACTGAATCTTGACGTAGAAAATATTAAAACTAAGGTAACAGTTCCGTATCCGCATAGCACTACATTTTTATACCATAAATCATGGTTACCATGGCAACATTGTAGAGTTCTAGAACAAAATATAAATATTATACAGTGACACAAATTCTAGAACTTAAATAAAATTAAAAATATAACGTTATAGTACATATAGCTAGTTATTTTTCAATTTTTAATTAGCTTGTAATTTAAAAAAATATAAAAATTGTTTTATTAATGTTTGGTGCTTTGGTAATTTTCAATATTAATTTAAATGTAGGCCTATTCAGAAATTTATTTAAAAATAAATTTTTTGATTTACTAGGTATTTTAATTAAAAAAAACTAGCTACCGGTATATGTTAGAAATATAACAATTTTCAATATTCATTTAAATGTATTCAGAAATTCATTTAAATACTTTTTTTTAATTTACCAACTATTTTAAAATTAAAAATAAACTAGCTATATGTTCTAGAACGTAATATTATTTTATTTTATTTAAGGTTTATAATAGTATATAATTATTTTCATTTGTTCTACAACTCTTCAACGTTGCCAATGATATATGTTTTAAAAATGTAGTGCTATACAGACCTCTAGTCAAAACGGTATTCCTTCTAGAATAATATTTTTTAAAAGGAACTAGTATAATAAATTGAAATTATATTTAAAAATTAACAAGTGCTACGATAACAATTTTTTTACGGGAAAGTAGGAGAACGGAACCAGTGTCGAAAATCATAGCTATGCTTACCTAAAACATAGCTACCGTAAAATTTAGTTGCTTGAATATCAAAGGGACATTTGATCATTGAAGGAATTGCAACAAATGTGAATTTCTAGAACTCTCCTCATATTATCAGGTCTCAATCTTTAAAATCAGTTCCAGATTTAATATACATCTTCCACGTATGCAAGCGCCTCTGTACATTACTGTCGATGTCTTAAGTTATAATCAAAGTGGTTGTGAATTGTAACCATGGTAGCTAGAGGATGGAACCTATTAATATGCGAATATTTTATATTTTATTATTATATTCTAATTGATTGGCTGTAACTAAGCTACCAAAAGCGGGATAGGATTAATAACTGGTTATTTTCCCTAGGGCGAATTCGGATATTTTTTTACATAGCCCACCATTGTATTGTTATTTTAAACAGTTTTTAATGGGGAATAACGTGTAGTTAGTGTAACTTACATAAGTTTAAATTAACTACATTTAGTGTAATTCTATTACAAATTAATATTATGACTTATATCTGAGTAAAGATAGATCATTCCTTTATGATATTATTAAATTGTTTAGAGTTAATTAGACTAGCGGTGGTTGTTTTACTGAGTTAGATTAGATACAACCAACCATTACCAGCATTTAAACTATCAAATAGTTTCGGAATATATCAATTCTGTGACTTAAAATCTATTTAATTTAATATGTTTCTATATTTAGAGACGAGACGACGAACTTTGGTTGCTTTAATATACATTTTCAATAGAATTTCTAGTTTCAGCTCATTTTTCTATATTATAGAGTTTGATGGTTTAATAATTTATTTCTTAACAGATTATAATTATTAATGTGTCAAAATGGTTTTTTTTGTTACAATGACTTAATGTTGTGTATAAACAATTATTTGGTACTGTATGTTGGTTTACTAATAATATTTCTGTTATACGAATCGAATAGTTTAATTAGTTGAGTTTATGACACATTTTGTCCGATAATATGCGTTTCAGACTTGAGTTATATTTCCAGTGGTTTTCAGTCTACCTCGGTTGGAATTCATACCTTTTAAGTTGTAGACCGCTGCCGCTCCAATCATTATAATATCGTCCTGTTTATTTTTAGAAATAACATTTCTTTAGTACGTGCACTAAACATTTATGGTAAAATATATTTAGTTACGAGTTAACAGACATTGAGAGTTGACTTCAAAGGTGTTTTTAAGCAAAGGCGGTCCTTGGAATTAGTAGAAAGAGTGATTTGGAACAAACGATGACTTTTGAATTTTAATAATTTATTGACACATATTGTTATAACCGATACACCCAAACTCTGAAATGTATAACTTGACCCGTGTATTACATTTTTTAAATATCTTTTTTAAATTTTTTTTACTTTATAATAATACTTTTTTTACTTAACAATTTAATTTTAATTTACTTTTTTAAATAAATTTTTTACACTAAATACACTTTTTATGGGTCTCTATTAATAAATATTCGAAAATTTGAGAAATTCCACCAGCAATTTACACTATTTTAGCAACATCATTTTATATGAAATTTTTAAAAAGTTTTTAAGCTATTGTTATGTAATGCTCATATTTTGTAATAAAACTACATACATTACTGTTGCAAAGTATTTTCAGTGTTCTGATCCTCGTGGCTTTATTTGCACTGACTATACGTTCGTGTAACAAGGAGCTCGAATAAGAACACTTTAAAGTGTCCTCCTTATTCAAAACGATGTAAATTGTTATTACCCTAACACGTTCAAGATACACTAATGGGGGGAGGGGGTGCTGGGTCGGATTAAGCCATATCGGGGCCTGGGACTAACTTTTGGGGTCCCCTTTCAGTTTTTAAGATATTTAAGAATATTTTACTATTAAAATAAATTACAGTATAGGCTAATAAAAATATATAGTTTGATTTGAACAAAGTTCATGTTACCTAAATATTGCCGAACTGCCTTTCCGAAGCAGCAACACCCCACCCCCATCCATCCCCTGCTTCATAACTATGTACTTTAGTTCAGCCAATCAGATTCTCAGGTCCGGGTTGAGGGAGGCAGGCAACATATTAAATTTTGTATTTTTTTTCAGATGGGGGGGGGGGGGGGAGTTCTATTGACATTAGTTTATTTACTGTTTTGGTTCTCTCTATCCTACTCGTCTTCTTTAATTGATATTTTAACATAAAGGCGAGATATTAATTCTCCGAGATGGGATATGCGTATTTTGGGCCATCATTAGGACCGGCCACCGCTAATTATTATATATTTTCATGGCAGTATTTTTCATAAATAAGGTCTGACAGTAAAGTATCAACACTAAACATGTAATATTCTATAATAGTGTAGTATAGAAAACTGAAGCGCGAAATTGTGTATTAATGTTTTTCAATATCTCATAGGATTGGCATTGCTTTTCTCTGTAATGGGAATGCTTTGGGACCCTTCCGGCTCATGTTCTGACTAATGGGAATGCTTTGGGACCCTTCCGGGTCATGTTCTGACTAATGGGAATGCTTTGGGACCCTTCCGGCTCATGTTCTGACTAATGGGAATGCTTTGGGACCCTTCCGGCTCATGTTCTGACTAATGGGAATGCTTTGGGACCCTTCCGGCTCATGTTCTGACTAATGGGAATGCTTTGGGACCCTTCCGGCTCATATTCTGACTAATGGGAATGCTTTGGGACCCTTCCGGCTCATGTTCTGACTAATGGGAATGCTTTGGGACCCTTCCGGCTCATATTCTGACTAATGGGAATGCTTTGGGACCCTTCCGGCTCATGTTCTGACTAATGGGAATGGTTTGGGACCCTTCCGGCTCATGTTCTGACTAATAGGAATGCTTTGGGACCCTTCCGGCTCATATTCTGACTAATGGGAATGCTTTGGGACCCTTCCGGCTCATATTCTGACTAATGGGAAGAATGCTTTGGGACCATTCCGGCTCATGTTCTGACTAATGGGAATGCTTTGGGACCCTTCCGGCTCATGTTCTGACTAATGGGAATGCTTTGGGACCCTTCCGGCTCATATTCTGACTAATGGGAATGCTTTGGGTCCCTTCCGGCTCATGTTCTAACTAATGGGAATGCTTTGGGACCCTTCCGGCTCATGTTCTGACTAATGGGAATGCTTTGGGACCCTTCCGGCTCATGTTCTGACTAATGGGAATGCTTTGGGACCCTTCCGGCTCATGTTCTGACTAATGGGAATGCTTTGGGACCCTTCCGGCTCATATTCTGACTAATGGGAATGCTTTGGGACCCTTCCGGCTCATGTTCTGACTAATGGGAATGCTTTGGGACCCTTCCGGCTCATATTCTGACTAATGGGAATGCTTTGGGACCCTTCCGGCTCATGTTCTGACTAATGGGAATGCTTTGGGACCCGTCCGGCTCATGTTCTGACTAATGGGAATGCTTTGGGACCCTTCCGGCTCATGTTCTGACTAATGGGAATGCTTTGGGACCCTTCCGGCTCATATTCTGACTAATGGGAATGCTTTGGGACCCTTCCGGCTCATGTTCTGACTAATGGGAATGCTTTGGGACCCTTCCGGCTCATGTTCTGACTAATGGGAATGCTTTGGGACCCTTCCGGCTCATGTTCTGACTAATGGGAATGCTTTGGGACCCTTCCGGCTCATGTTCTGACTAATGGGAATGCTTTGGGACCCTTCCGGCTCATATTCTGACTAATGGGAATGCTTTGGGACCCTTCCGGCTCATGTTCTGACTAATGGGAATGCTTTGGGACCCTTCCGGCTCATATTCTGACTAATGGGAATGCTTTGGGACCCTTCCGGCTCATGTTCTGACTAATGGGAATGCTTTGGGACCCTTCCGGCTCATATTCTGACTAATGGGAATGCTTTGGGACCCTTCCGGCTCATGTTCTGACTAATGGGAATGCTTTGGGACCCTTCCGGCTCATGTTCTGACTAATGGGAATGCTTTGGGACCCTTCCGGCTCATGTTCTGACTAATGGGAATGCTTTGGGACCCTTCCGGCTCATATTCTGACTAATGGGAATGCTTTGGGACCCTTCCGGCTCATGTTCTGACTAATGGGAATTCTTTGGGACCCTTCCGGCTCATATTCTGACTAATGGGAATGCTTTGGGACCCTTCCGGCTCATGTTCTGACTAATGGGAATGCTTTGGGACCCTTCCGGCTCATATTCTGACTAATGGGAATGCTTTGGGACCCTTCCGGCTCATGCTCTGACTAATGGGAATGCTTTGGGACCCTTCCGGCTCATGTTCTGACTAATGGGAATGCTTTGGGACCCTTCCGGCTCATGTTCTGACTAATGGGAATGCTTTGGGACCCTTCCGGCTCATATTCTGACTAATGGGAATGCTTTGGGACCCTTCCGGCTCATGTTCTGACTAATGGGAATGCTTTGGGACCCTTCCGGCTCATATTCTGACTAATGGGAATGCTTTGGGACCCTCCCGGCTCATGTTCTGACTAATGGGAATGGTTTGGGACCCTTCCGGCTCATATTCTGACTAATGGGAATGCTTTGGGACCCTTCCGGCTCATGTTCTGACTAATGGGAATGCTTTGGGACCCTTTCGGCTCATGTTCTGACTAATGGGGATGCTTTGGGACCCTTCCGGCTCATGTTCTGACTAATGGGAATGCTTTGGGACCCTTCCGGCTCATATTCTGACTAATGGGAATGCTTTGGGACCCTTCCGGCTCATGTTCTGACTAATGGGAATGCTTTGGGACCCTTCCGGCTCATATTCTGACTAATGGGAATGCTTTGGGACCCTTCCGGCTCATGTTCTGACTAATGGGAATGCTTTGGGACCCTTCCGGCTCATATTCTGACTAATGGGAATGCTTTGGGACCCTTCCGGCTCATGTTCTGACTAATGGGAATGCTTTGGGACCCTTCCGGCTCATATTCTGACTAATGGGAAGAATGCTTTGGGACCCTTCCTGTTCGCGCTTTCAGACCTTTGGCAGTTTAACCCGCCAAATTAAGATGTCTTCTAGATATTAAATCGCTTTTTAGCCTATGACAAGTATTTGATTCACTACACTAGTCGAAACCAATCCGTGCGCGACCATTCACCCGCTGGATATTCCCGGGAGATTGGGTTCGACGGTTTAATTTTGTTGCTATGTAAGCCTAATGTATTATTCGACTGACAGTATTATATAATCTCTGACAATATTATTCACCTTCGGGAATATTAACAGTTCCTTTAGGACGTGGCGCTTTATCTACATAAACAGAGTTATGACTTAAACTACTCACAACGACATGGCTTAATTATAATTCACATATATGGCGCATTCTTTAGGAATGCTTCTTTAACAGACTCACTCATACACAATGCTGCACAATACTGCACACTAATCTGCCGATCTTCACTGATTTTAGTCACATATAAAAGGAACACAGACTGACTTATGTAGGGTCTATCAAATAACATTAGATTCACTTCAAACCACTTTAACATAAGTCACAATCGTTTATCTGTAACCTTTCTCTCTTACCTTCGGTATATCAAGAATATTGGGTTTCGGGGTTATTTCTCGTTATTCCAAATATAATAATTCATCAACCATATTATGAAGAACTGACAGTAAATAGCAGTATAACAATATAAAAGTATGCACAGTATTACACAGTATGCAGTGTATGCAGTACTGCAGTATGCAGTGATTACGAAATTGCAGAGTGTTTGTTTCGTCAGTTAAAGGATATATGTCCTTGTAATTAAACCTACTAGTGTTGAGCTAAAAAGCAGAAAGCACAAAACACTAAAAAGCCGTTCTTTCGTGGCTTTGAAAAACTCGTGACTACTGCTCTATACGAGGATACCAACTCCCTTATTCCACGAAGCTCCCGTTCAACACAGAGAAAGAGCAGTGAGATAGGAAATTTTCAGTTCAGTGCTCTGTGATAGGTCGAAATCAAGGCTAACTCAAATTCTATTGGGAGATACAACACAAGGCTATGACGCAACCTCCCTAGGCTTGTTGGCCGATTAAACAGAGCCCAGATGCCTGCGTATAGCAAATCAGCCAATAAGCTGGTAACTTGCACTATTTTTAACTGTAGATCACTTTGAGAGTATTCTTAGCGACTGGGGGGGAACTGGCCAACAAGGCAAACGAATCAGTTATCCCACAAAAGCTTTTACACCGCTCCCAGAAAATGGGATTTAAGTCTATAAAATATACAAAATCACAGTTTCTAAAATATAAAAATACTCTAAACAGTTAGTCTTTCTTGCGCGGACGGCGTTTACGCAGTTTCTTGAGGCTAGCAAGAGTCCTTTTCTCTTTGGGGGGAGCCACTTTACTAGGAGGGCCATAACTCCTGGGTGAAGGGTGCAATATGATTGCATTAAAAGATTTGGGTTTACGGTCGGTGTCTCGTCCATTTCGATATGCTTTTCCTCGAGCTGATTTTCCTCCGCTTGTCATGGGATACGTTCGTCCAAAACTCTCGCAGAGAATAGGGTTTTCTAAGCTTGATATCTTCTTTGAGATTCGAGGTTTCCCAATCGAACTGAGATAAGGCCAATTCGTTTATCGATTGGACTTACTGTTATAACTTACGTTTATCTGAACAAACGCAGGTTTCTTTTTTGATCTTTATAGAATAGCGTTTAACTCGTTTCGTACAACGCTCTCCTTCACCTTGATGAAGGGTTGTATCGCGTTAAACGGGACGACCTTACGGTTGGATAGTGATATTAGGTGTCTGCGTCATAATCCGGCTAGGTAAGATGGGCGGCTAGCTAGAAATCACTGTCGGAGTGTTACCGATTAATTGTTAGGGTAGCACTAGATCTTGAACAGTGAATACCGTCCGCGAGGATCCGCGACACCACCAGGATCGCAGGTCTGAGGTCCAACTAAGGAATGAGGAGGTTTGACCGAGTATTCCGGGACTCTGATCGTAGGTTTACTCCAGGATCGTTCGAGCCGAGTGAGCATAGGTGATACGTCAAACAAGTTTCGCTCGAAACTCCAGTAAATATAACGAGCACAACTGTGTTTAACACAACGTTTCCGTGGATGTTTATGTCTTTCCGTTTATTAGTTGGGTCTAGGGCATTTATCGTAATAATACCAAAGACGCACGTCTGGTAGGGGGAAACGCGGGTGATATTTATTTGTTGTTACAATGCTTCTATCAAGAATTCCAAATATATGTTGGAGTTACCGCGTTTATTTGTTTCTTTAATGTCTTTTCTTTCGAGCCGATTTCGAATAGAATTTTCACATTCGAATTTCAGTTTATGGTTCCGACTCCGCTGGGCAGGATATATAGTCGACATAGTCCGTATTGTGTAAATTGATAGAATGACCAGTAGTTAAGAAGCCCATATACGTACCATTACGCTGCGTATATCGAGCAGCGAATTTTCTATAGTCCAACTCTCGCGAGAGCTGCACTTGGGACATTGTCGGTTCGATATAACGACCATCGTCCTCCGCAGCAGTTGGACTAACGTCACCGCGTATTAAGCTATCAACAAACGCTTGTAAAAGTAGAGTATATCGCTCCCCGATACTAAGACCATCTTCTATCAACTCCGTCATATCTGCTATATATGAGTTTATCCATATTATAATGAGTTTATATTTAGGCGAGCGGGCGTCGCTGCCTACCCAATCAACCCCCGGACAGTACGAGATCCTCAGCGCCGATGTGTCGTCGCCGCTGTACTTTCGCCAACGACGTAGCCGCACAACGACAACGACAACCGGCACAAGTCACTCGACTGTCCGTCCCAAAGGCTTAGATGTACTTCAGGTTTTCCTTGGAGAGTTAGGTTACTTTTACGATTGCGACTAGCTACTGTAAACACACCTTAGTAGTAACATTCGCCTATAAACTCACAAATACCACACACACAACTTGTCACAAATTACACACACTCGGGTCACTTGTCCGTTAGTCAATGCCTTCCAGAATGTCACTGTATTATTATGTATCCTTGGATACTATCAGTGCACTATTTATTCCCTATGCTATTCAATGGGACAAGCTTTCTATTGTTCTTTTAACTCAATTCTAATTCTAGCGTGGTTGTTGCTATGGTGACATTATGCAAAGCTAGCGGTAGAATTAGAGTAATTCCAATGCATACAGATCTGGGATGTTATTTAATAGTATTCTTTAATAGTCAATGTTCTGTTTTATACATGACTTTATGAATTTGATCGGCTATTGACTATGTTTGGGAGACTTTCGCACACTCATATGCATAATAAGATAAATCTCCGCTCCCTTGATCTATTAATTAATGGAATTTTGGGAATGTTATAAATTGCGTAAAAATGGCAATTTATTAAATTCATTAAAAGGCATGAATTTAAATTTATTCCCTGAAATTTTATTATTTGATAATTAAATTGACATATTTTGATTCTAGAACATGTCTGGGGACACAAGATCCTTAATTCTATGACAATTGTCTTTTTAAGAATATCGGTAAATGCTACGATATCTTAATTGACTAGAATTGTTGAAGGATCTGAATTTACAGATTTTGATTTATTAGATTTGCAAATATTAAATAATTAATATTTGAGATGGGCACCGATTTATTCCAGAACTTGTCTGGGGACGTTAACCACTGATTCTAGAATTTGTCTTTCAAGTATATCGGTGGGTGCCGCGATATCTTAATCGACTAGAATTACAGATGGTCAAAGGGTTTAACAGATTTATTTTGCGTTATACGCTACTGTTAAAGGGACATCACGCTACTATATGTATTATTTAATATACGGTATGAGAGCAATATCGCACGAAGCAATGTCAGTGTGAAGAGGCAAGTCGTTTCCAAGGTCTACCCAGAGCTTGGTTTAGCCGAGACACGAGGATCTGAACTTTGCATTCCTAATACTCTGCCTACCAATAATACTTAAATATAGTAGTGGCTTTATTGTACTTTAATAAGTACGGACATTTCATCTTACTGTAGTTACGTATTTGTAATGTAATACGGACAGTAAGGAAAGAGAAAAAAAATTATTTCTTGCCGTCGCATTAAATATAATATATATGTAATTAAGTAATAAATGTTAGCTTATCCAATTCCGCTAACACAAACCCATAGAGTGAGCCATAAAGCAATATTGGGAGCCTATTGTCAGCCCAGTAAACGGGGACAATAGGCCCCAAAGGAGACACACACAATAAGGGTCAGGGGTTACTCCCCTGACGAGAGAGAGAACAGCAAGGGCGAAGGGAAGCACTTCAGAGGGGGGCAAAGGGTGCCAACAGGGGTATCAACCAATCAGAGGGGGGAAAGGCATCGATTGAGTAGCAATAAGGCCACCGTGCAATATAACCAGTTACCAGTAATCATACCGGTCAGTTATTCAGTTTACTCAGTCAGATCAGTAGGGTGGAACGGGGACTTCTGTCACCGTCCGCTACCGCCATTATATATTACCTATTGTGTCATACTATATTATATCAACTGTCAGACTATTATACCTTTATACATATTACCCAACATCAGAACTCTTTTACCTTTCACACACGGCGGGGACGCGTGGGCAGAAAACCCAAACGGATAAACCGGGATCCGTAGATCCCGTCACAGTGACAGAACTAGATCCGCCCAGCTGCCCTGACAGTGATAGACTGACACCAAAGGCGAGATGAGCCGAGAGAAAGGAACGACACCGCCGCGGACCCCGGACGACGATCTAGCGATCCGCGAGGCCACGGCGAGACGATACGAACCCACGACGCCGGTCGATGCTACGCCGACCACGTCGACGCACGTTGACGCCACGTCGATAACGAGCAACACGGCGAACCAAGGTGTGGGGGGTCGTCTACCAGGAGAGAGCGAGTCGAGTAGAGGAGACGAGTCGGGAGGAGAAGAGAAAGACGAGTCGACGCGGAGCGAGGGTCGACGAACCGATGTCGCCGGTCCGCCACAGGCCGAGGACGACAAACGGTCCACCGGAACGGCGACGGTGGGGCCGTCGGTACGACGTCGGACCCGGAGAGACAGAGGAGAGGTCGGCGACGAGGACGTCGGGGTTTCTGATCGACTTCGACGGGCCTACCTCGCGACCCGGGAGCAACTGAGAGAGGCCAAAGGAGGGGCGAAGATAGACGAGGTGAGACTGAGGAGACGACTAGGTGAGTCGAACAGATACTTTGATCACCTAGTGCGTTCTGGGCAGGGAGAACTGGCCAGGGAGAGAGCGAGAGGGGTTGCCTTCGAACTGTTTTGGCTATGGCAACGTAGGGGTATGGGGCTTGGTGTAGTGTACATAGGGCCATACTTAGTCGATGCCAGGGAATTTAAGTTAGTGGGTTGGAAGAGACCTGAGGAGGGCGAATCCGAGGTTAAACCCAAGGATTCGGTCTCGTCGGTCGGAAGAAGTTCCGGGAAGCGGGGGAAAGTTGGTAGGACGGAGGGGCGACGGGAGTCCGTCGCAACCGATAAGTCTGCTACATCCTCCGCAAAAGAAAGAAGGGTGCGGGAGAGATATCTAAAGTTTAAATTAGGAATGGCGGCGGCAGAGCAGGAACAGTTAGAGGGGCAACTGAGGAGTGAAACCAGATTATTAGAGTTTGCAAGGGAGAATAGAGAGAGAGCCGAGGAGCAAAGAGATCGGGAGATGAGAGTAGAGAGCGAGCCGGCGAGCTGGTTTGATATGCTTGCGAGAGAGACGGCCGAGCGAAGTTTACGAGGGTACAGAGAGAGAGAGATAGAGAAAGAGCGTGACGCGGGATGATTTGCGTGCCCAGCTAGGGAGGCTTGCGCAATATCAAGCCAAACTTAGAACGGCGCCGACTAGAACTGGCGCGGTTGGAGATATCAGAGAGTGAGCCCCCACTTACAGGCACCGGGCGAGAGAGCCAGAACTGGTGTAGCCGTACGGGCGGGGGGGGGTAGTAGTAGTACGTTAGAGACAGTTAATGTTAATAGTACCGTAGTAGATAACCCTAATCCCTTTATTACAGGAAATAATATTTTACCGGGTAGTAGTAATTTAAATTTAAATACAAATATTCTAAATAATAATTTCAATTCAAACCCGCAAAATAATTCGAATAATAATTTAAGTTTAGAGAATAGTAGTGATCTAAGTAATTTAAATAATTTAAATAATAATCCCGTTTCAAATTCTAATAATTTAATTGATTTAACAAATAATATTGGGAATGGTGCTATTAATATGAGCGTGTCGGACGTACATAACCCGGCAGACGGTGGCCTGGTAGGCCACGTAGTTAGTAGGCAGGAGGTGGCAGGGTTGAGCCAACCCGACGGCGGCCTGGTAGGCCACGTAGTTGGTAGGCAGGAGGTAGCGGGGTTGAGCCAACCCGAAGTAGGCCTGATGGGCCACGCAGTAGTAGAGAGAGAGGCGGGGGTGAATAGACCCAGCCGTAGTAGAGACAGTGCGTCGACTAGAGAGGGGTGTAGAGACGAAGTGAGAGATAGTGAAGTTAGATGTGGCGAGTGGGGGGGGGCTACGGGCGCCCCACCACATAAGATTAGTGGCGAGAGAGGGGGGGCAGAGAATGCCCCACAAGAGGGGTATAGAGGTGTAGTGAGAAATAGTGAAGTTGGAAGTGGCGGGTGGGGGGGGGCTACGGGCACCCCACCGCGAGAGATTAGTAGAGAGAGAGGGGGGGGCAGAGAGTGTCCCACAGCCGTCAGCGGATAATGCGCGGGCCGAATCAGGTAAACCGCAACACCCGGCGACGGAGAGTAATAGGGGGATTGCGAGTATCCCCAGCGGCGTGCGATCGAGCAGAGAGAGGCAGGTTGACGTCGCGAGAGGGCAGGCGAAGCGTCGAGCCCGACCAGAAGAGGGAGGAAGAAGAGTGGAGTTTAACCGGGAGGTCGACGAGAGACCTCACGAGCCGGAATACTACACAGAAAAGAGAAGAAGAGAAGATAGTAGAAGAAGTGTCGCCACAAATGATAGGAGTGCGAGGACGGATAACGAACCGTCGATAGTAGAGATGGAGTCAGGGAAGGGAGCCAGTGGGGTCGAACTTCGGGAGATTGCCGTCGCCCCGGAGAAACGCACCGCACGC
>JAUCBJ010006025.1:0-16035 GCA_032718475.1 Nemertoderma westbladi | reverse complement strand
TTCCGGCTCATGTTCTGACTAATGGGAATGCTTTGGGACCCTTCCGGCTCATGTTCTGACTAATGGGAATGCTTTGGGACCCTTCCGGCTCATGTTCTGACTAATGGGAATGATTTGGGACCCTTCCGGCTCATGTTCTGACTAATGGGAATGCTTTGGGACCCTTCCGGATCTGGTTCTGACTCGAGGAATTGATGAGATATTTCAGACAATTTTATATAATAATGTTTCTTATTTAATATTAATTAAAATATTATATTACATTAATTATTAAAATAATAAAAAATGTCAAATTTATGAAAAAAAGTGTTGGGAGCCCTAAACGTACGCTGGACCAGGGCCTGCAATCCCAAAAGTCCCGCCGTTAATACGGCCCCGGGGGGGGGGGGGGGGTGGTGACATTTGCTGTAACTCAAATGAGGATTACCTTAGTTTAATGCCATAATATATTCACAGTCTGCAGAGTATTTTATTTATCGTGTGAAGCAAGTTTACCTCGAAACGCGCTAAACTAGTAAGAGGGTAATGAGTCCAAGGCCATCCTCACACTGAACAACTTGTTGATAGACTCCCCACGCGCGGAAACTTGTTGCTGCTAGGTATTTCCGAAACTTGTTTCTGCAACTTGTTGCTGAACACCTCCCTCGTATGAAACTTGTTGCTCAAGAAAATAACAATTATTTCGAAATAAATAGCTACTAAGTCTAGACATTTATACACCATGAACCGTAATAACATGTTTCAGAAAAAGTTGCAGAAAAAAAAGTTGCTCCGTGAGAGGGAGGGAGTGAGTCTAACGAAATATAGTTAATTTTTCACCCGTAACATTTTTAAAAATTTTATATTCCGTTTTATTCATATTTTTTCTGCACCCAATCGGCGTCTTATGTAGTTATATGTGTAACGCGAATATGTGTATTTATGTCTAAAACTAGTCACTAATTCATTATTATTTTTATTTTGCATCACATTAAATTAAGTAATCATCCATACTATTTGATTTAGAGTTAATGACGCAAAACTGCCAAATATAAATGGAATCCTAGCAACACCCCCATCCGACCAATCAAAATACCAGCCACGGAATAGTTGCCAAGGACACGTTGTAAACATAAATATTTATTAGTGAAATTCTGATATCAGTTCTACAGCTATAGTACCGGTACCATTAGTAGATTGAGAATTATGTTGCGACGAAAATAATTGTCTGTCCATTAGAATAGCAGCATAGGCAATGATTAATATTTAATGTATTTTTTAAATGTGTTAATTATCCAATAATAAATAGTTGCATTCCTCCATTATGTGCGATACTCTGACTGTCCAAGCATACTAGCATACTTACTGTGTTTTAGCAATTAATAATTGATGACTTAAAGTCTACTAGCGTCATAAGTGAATAAACAAATAGGTTAAATTAGTTTCAGCAATTAACAATAAACAACGTCGTATAATTATTGGCATCAACCAAACCAATACGATAAAGCAAGTTTTAGGATCTTAAATATCAACTATTAGATTTATTTATCTATTATGAAGTAATGTAGCGGCTGTGGCTGTGGTAATTTTATGAGCAGCTGAAAACAAATTGTTTATCCTGACGACTCACATTCAATAATTAAATAATGGCGAGTCGAACTCAAACAATCCGTCGGACCCAACCGGAGAGACAATATGACTTCCTGTACGACCCGGTGTTCCACGTCTCTTCCGAGAAGGATCACGCGAAACTCCTCTTTAAATCCCAAACCACGATTGATCGGATCAAGAAGGTACCGGTGTATCCGAGTATGTACAGCGAGTTGGTACGATATCCGAGACTCACGATCACGATGGATTTCAACAAGGATCCGGTACCCCGGTTCGTGTCGCGAGCGTGGCGAGGGCCTTTAGACGGGGGGACGAGCGGTGGAGAACATTATCGACCTGTAAACGGGCGCGCCCAGATGTCGAGAAAGCCGGAAGATCCTCAAGTATCCGGGAAAAATCGAGCTAAATATTTCCGACGTCCTATAATTCCTTTCTTCCAGCAAGTTGCCCCGGAGGTTTTGCTCCAGACTACGACGGTAGATCCGCTCGTACCACCCGAGTCGCGTGCCGGGGGCCGCCGGGACGCCGGTTCGGAGCTGGCTTCGCGAACAGTCGGCGTCCAGACGATGTACCGGGAGTCAGAGGCCCAGACGGATCCCTACACCCCGGCCTACGTGGTGCGACCCGGTAGCGCGCCGGAACTGCTCACCTTGGCAACGTTGGCCTGGGGACGCGGACTCCCGGCGGGACTCGCCGAGGTCGAGATGATTGAACGAGCGCGCGAGAAACGCGCGTTCGAGGCGAAACTCCCGCCGCTGCACGACCTCTCGCAGCTGGAGAAGCGTCGACGCATGATGGACGCGATGGAGCGAAGGGAGTGGGATTTACGGGAGAAAGAAATCGAGAAACTACAAGAGGCGAGACTGGAAATCCTTAAGAGGATGTTGGTAAACCGAGAGGAGAACCATGCTGAGTTAACTACAAAGAGACTGGATAAACTCTGGACGAATAAACAGTTGGAACGCGATCGAAGGGTTCGGGTGATCCGGAAGGAACATCTACGGGTCGTCCGGAAGCTGACAAAACGGAGGCAAAAAGTCGAAGGGAAGTTGGAGCGTCGTAACATCATCAAGGAGTTCGCATCGGCGGATTCGGAAACTTTCGCGCCGTTGACGCGACACGGGACCTTTATCGATCGCAACTCGGAGAACTTCGTCGTCCAGAGTCGATTCCTGTCGACCTACGAGGGAATCCTTCAGTTGGAGCGCTCGCTAACCGAATCGGTGCTGCGTCCACGAGTGGCGGCTCCGGCACGTCGCGCCACTGCGAGAGAGCGCGAACGTAGGAACGCCCAGAAGGAGGAACGAAAGTTGGCGGATATCTACGAGGCGATCAAAGAGCGGAAGATTGCGGCCCAGACGCCGCCCAAACCGCTGCGTTTCCTCGAGAAGATCGAGAAACCCGCGCCGCGTCCACCGACACCAGGGGTTCCGGAACCGGATGTCGACGAGGAAGAGTTCCAATTGGCGGTCATACAGATACAGGCCGTGGTAAGGGGTCGTGCTCTACAGAACATGATGTACGAGGGGAAGGAAAAACGGATCGAGTTGATACGGGAGTTACGCAGCACTCACGCGTTGCAGGAAGCTGGTTGGTTGCGTAAACGGCGCGAGATGGATGCGACTTTAGCGTTGCAACGTCAGCGAGGACGGCACGAGGCGACGGAGTCTCGTGTTGACGAGGTTCTGTGTCGTCTGGAAGGGGAATCCATTGGGGATATGTTGGACTTCTTATCTAAGGAGTTGGTTCGACTTCAGGAGGAGCGGAGAATCCACGCGTTCGCGATGTTGGCTGAACGCGAACGGCGGGTTCGGGAGGCGGAGGAGAGCGGCTTACGGCAGGTTGAGGAGCGGCGCCGACGGGAGCAGGACGAGATATTCAAACAGGTTGTCAAAGTACAACAGGATTCGGTGGATCATTATCTGGAGGATGTTATTCTGGGGGCGGTTGAGAGGACAGCGGATGAGCAGGCTCGGCACGAGATACACCGGGTCGCGCAGCAGATCAACGATGTCGCTTACGAGCGGGAGGTAACCAGAAGCGAGGCCGAATCCCAGGAGATCGTCGCGGATATGGTTCACGGCTTCCTGTTGCCGGAAGTGAGTCGATTGTCTCTAAAGGAGAAGGTGAATAACGAACAAAGGAAGCATCTACAGGCCGCGCACAAAGTAATCAACCGAGATACAGAGGCGGTTATAGCGGATGTGTCAGCGGATGAGGTCCAACCGCCGGAACCCAGTGTGACGTCATCGAAAGGGGAGGGGGGGTTTCAACAACCGGATCATAGTGTGACGTCATCGAAAGGGGTGGGGGAGATTCAGGCTCTGGAACCTAGTGTGGCGTCATCGAAGGTGGAACAAGAGTGTGAAGCCGAGAGTGAAGGTGTTGAAGATGTTGAGGTAGAAAAGCCCGAAGGTGTGGTTGATGTCGCCGTCGAGGAAGGAGCCGTTTCTAGAGAGGATCTACAGCAGGAAGAAATTAAAGAAAATTCCAGCCCTGCGGATTAAAATTCTTAAAATTGTTTACTATTTTCGTAAAGTTATATTTGGTGCGTTTATTTATGTAATATTAATTTAGTAACAATTTCTAGTATTAGGAAAATAACTTATTAACAAATATTTTTAAGACTTTGTCGCCTCGTGACAGGGAGGGGGGGGGGGGGGGGGGGTCCAGTTTCGGGGTTTTTAATTTAATGAAAGTAAAAGTAATTATGTGACAACGTCTTATTTGTTAGTAGCGTGTAAGTGACAATGAGTTGTTGTCCATAATCCTTATAATCAATCCACTTTAACTATTGCCTAATAGGGATTTTTGATAAAATAGTGAGTGAATCTGGATTTAATTGTAATTGTAATCGTAATAATTTTTGGTTATGAAATTAAACACCACGGGGAACTCAGAGCGCACAAGACTAAAATCGCAAATATACCTAACAATAATCAATGTAAACGATTTAAAAATATGAAAAGATATCAATTGACATTAAAGAAAATATTAAAGAATGTCAATTAATATTGACACTTAAATACACAAATTAAGAATGAAATTTTACAACAAATTATACAATTACTAAAAATATAAGCGGTAAAAATGTATTTTAGAGTTTAGACTGCTCAGAACGAATTGCGGTGTATCCATGACAGCCAGGTTTGCCCGGGATTGTCAACAAAAACCTGTCTATTCGCGATTTGTATATTTATTTCCAAGGAGCATCCGGATAGATCTCGGATGCTACTCGGAAGAGCATGAAACAGTTTCGGTCCAAACACCGTGAAGGTGAAGCTCATTTCTACTAACAATTTTACTTTAGCGCTGCTGTTTCTTGTGAAAGGTGGAATCTTACAAGCCCATCCTCTCCGCATAATATACACAGCTGTTATTGGTGATGTGCAAGTATTCGGCAGTTTTTGTTCTAACATCTTCCATATAATTGAAGTAGAAGCTTGAAAATCCAATAATAAAGAGTTAATTGTATTTTATTTATTAATCAAGCACGTTGAGTAAAAACCTTACCGGTAGGTATGTTAGTGCCAAAGTATGTAAAAAACTAAAAAGCAACAAGACCTAGACGTTGCATGCAATCAGTGATCAGCTGACGGCAGCCAACTGATCGGTAGAACTGATGTTTGAGAGATGGGAGTGACTGGCGCAGTTTAGATGTTGTAAAAACAAACCGAACTGGCCGTGTGCAAGACCTGGGTATAAGACCACGTAACTTTCGAACAAACAGATCAGTTGCCCGACCTCGGTACTCGAACTTACAGATAATAGGCTTGGAATCATCAGCAGCTGCCTGGTCGACCGGGTCAATGACCTCGGTGGGGACAGCTGTTGGTGCCTCGCCCCCAGAACCACTGCCTGCACGCCCCCTAGCGGCTTGAACTACGGCTAGCTCATGCTCGACCATCGTATCAGTATATTGGTTATTGCTAAGAATATTCTTAGCATCCCCAATAGCGGTATAGAGTTGGGAACCATCCCCACCCTTACTGGCATTAAAGATGCGATGAACATACCACGAACTACACCGCGTTTGTGAGACTCAGGGGCACACGCAGTGGCATTGAGAACGAGCCCAGTATCTGTAGGCTTGCGGTACCACGCTGTTGAAAGAGCATAGTCAACCAGAGTGACTACCAAATCAAGAAAGGACAAGCGCCCCCCCCCCCCCCCCCCCCCTCCCCCATCTCAAGGGTAAACCTAAGATTGGGATGGAGGGCATTAGACCTCTCTCAACTTCTCAGTGGGGTCGTTACTACCAACACTAAATACGTCATCGACGTACCTATCACTGAGCTTGGTGCCCGCAGCGATCCTCTCGTCGAACTGTGACAGAAAGAAGTTGGGGAATATGGGGCCCAATGGAGACCCCATAGCGACACCATCTTTCTAACAGACGTAGTTGCCATGGTGATCTAGGAATACGACATCCTTGGTGGCTAACAGCATAAGACCAATAAATTGGTCCTTGCTGATTGGCTGGCTGTACAATAATAATAATAATAATAATACAATTAACTCTTTATCTTCCATATACACCATGACCCGTAATATAGTGTCATTTTCTGATGACGCGGACCCCCCCCCCCCCCCCCCCCAAAAAAAAAAAATTTCTACAAATCTTTATCATATTGCATGAAATTTGAAACACCACTAGTTCAAATCACCGTGGTTGTTACCATGAACCCGGAATTTTCGATTTCGCCTTTAAATTTTATTTATAAGCGTTTTAAAAAAAGTGTCTTTAGCGAAATCGCACCCTATGTATCGTTGCCATTCTTCACTTTAGTCGTAATTTTTTCACATCAATAGAAAGCTTGCGTAGAAAGGATTCCAAATATGTAGCAATATCTGAATTTCATTGAGAAACAGTTGAGAAATAGGCGTTGAAAGATTGCAAGAATTATTGTTCGCTGCAGGCCATTTATTCTATTTAATAAATACACAAAATTCTAGAACGTGTTATTTATTTCATGAGTTGGTAGGCAACAGCGGAATGCGTATCCAATATCTATATTGCGTAGCTAATCATACATAAACAAATTGTTCCAGAATATTGTGTATTTATTAAATAGAATAAATGGCCTGCAGTGAACGATAATTCTTGCAATCTTTGAACGCCTATATCTCAGCTGCTTCACAACGAAATTCAGATATTGTTGCATATTTCAAATGCTTGCAAAGCAAACTTTATATTGATAAGAAAATGCTCTTACGTCGTCAATAGATTGGAGTATCCTTTACTGATCTGTCTCTTTTTACCTTTGTCCTCAGCATCGCCCGGTGTTGGCGGAGCCATGCTCAGCCAAAACTACTGAACTGAACTAGACTACTTACTGGTATATTAGTGTAGGCAGTATTCAGTGTAGGCAGGTTGTCATCAGCAGTACACATACAATGGGCAGGACACTCTTACTAAATTTCAGATGAATCTGATATGGTGTTGTACAGCAGTGGCGTAGCTAGGATTTCACAAGAGGAGGGGGGGGGGGGGGGGGGGGGGGCAGACTCAAAATTAACAATTCTAATCAAAGTGAATGAAATTAAACAATCTTAACATACGTATGTGAGGTACTGTAGTTTGATCAAGAAACCAACTGACAGTTACAACAAATAAATTTGTTTTTTTAACACTTTGACTATCACTTTATATGTGTGGAATCTCGCAAATTGTCACGATAATATTTATAAATTATGGGGATTTCATTCACTTTGAGTGCTATAAAACCATAAAATAGGTTGTGTTTATATGTCAAAAAAAAATTTAATCGTGACGCATATATGCGTCACAGACAACCTACAAATGAGTAAGTGACGCAAATATGCGCCATTCCAGTTGGTGCATTCCAGTCAAAAAAAAATTATTCACTTCACTTAACTTATTCACTCCATGAGGCAGCCAAAGTACAAGATTATGCACTGGCTGGTCCTCACGGCGAAAACAATGTCCTGCAAAGCGGGGCGACTAGTTCTAGTGTCAAGCTTGGGGGAACCAATGAGACACCTCCAATGGTATATAGTGTCTGGTTGGAGATGTGTGCATTGTACTTGACACAATGAACCCGGCGTAGCATTCTTGTGAATGTGCCATCCAGAGATTTGGTGTCCTCAGCAGTTAGAGCCCAGCATGGACTCCCATAGAGGAGTACTGGAACTACTGCTGCTCTAAATAATCGGACCTTAAGTTTCCGATTAATTCTCTGTGACTTCCAAATCCTGGAAAGCCTATTCAAGGCTGCCCATGCCTTTCCCTTACGTATTCGAAGGTCCTCACCGAACTTCCGGATCCATGATCCCAGGTAACAGAAGTCGTCCACATGCTCAAGCATACCATCCTTTGAGCTTATGCTCATCCGGTCAGAGACTTGCTGAGGACTTTCAAAGTTAACTGTCAAAATTTTGGTCTTTTGGAGTTAATAAAAAGACCAACACTAGAAGCAGCCTGTTCTAATGAGCTGAGGAGCCGTTGGGCTCCCTCTAGTGATTCTGAGAGTACTCTCTAAGTCATCAGCAAAGTCTAGATCAGTTAGGTACTTGGCAGGATTTCCTCGACTTCTGGAGCCAGTAGGTGGAGTTATCATCACCCCATCATCATTATGATGATCTAAGGACATGCGTAGAACATAGTCAACCACAATTATGAACAAGAATGGCGCAAGTGTGTCTCCTTGGAGGACTCCCCATAACACTTCAAATGGTTCTGTGTCACCATCAACAGTAGACACAAATGTTGTCGAACCATCGTATACTGATCTGATTGCTGCAATAATTTCATCAGGAATCCCATATAATGAAAGTATGTTGAACATACGTGAGCGAGAGACTGAATCAAAGGCCTTGAAGAAGTCAACAAAGATACAGCCAGATGCCTGTCTTTCTTTTTTGATAACTCTTCAATTATCCTTCTAAGTGCCAAAATGGGCTACATGGTCCCACGACCTTTACGGAACCCATTCTGATTTCCACGGAGCAGTCTCTCAATGGGATCCCTGATGCGATTTAATATAATCGTATTGTATAGCTTTGCAGCAATCGAGATCAATGAGATTCCCCGAAAAGAACCATAGAGTGTTAGGTTGCCCTTCTTGGGAACTGGCACCAACTTATTTGTTTTCATTTCTTGTGGGACTCTTGTTGTTCGGTACATGTCTACTATGATGGGATAGATGAGCTTTAAACACTCAGGTATTTTAAAGACCTCAGGGGGAACACCATCTATTCCACTGGCACGATTAGTCTTAATGCTCTTTGCAGCAGCCTTCACTTCTGCAAAGGAGATATCGCCAATGGGAATATCTGGGAGTACAGACTCAGACACTTTTACTTCTATAAAGTTATCAGGCAATACCCTGTCATTATTGAGGAGCTTTTCAAAGTGGGCCTTCCAACCATTGAGGCGATCGGATGGTGATTCTGCCTTAACCTTGGTGGTTGGTAGGCTTTTCCGCCCAGTAAGCAAGTTGATCGATTTCCATGCCTGGGATGATTGCCCGCTGTTGTCAGCATCATTGATGGCATCAACCTATTGGTTTATTAGCTCCTGCAGATTAACAGAGTACTGCCTGTTCAGGAACCTAGATGCAGCCTTAACTGCATTCTTGGCCGCTGTAGTCTGTTTCAGTCGGGACTCTTTCTGGGCCTTATAGAGGTCATTTCGGCACTTCTGAATTTTGTGGTCAGTCCAGTGGGCTGTTTTCCTGTTTCGAGGGTATACAGGAACTGTTTAAGCAGCTGCTAACTTAACTGCTTCTGTAAAGGCAGTATAGCGCTCACAGTGATCTGCCGCCTCAGAGGCAAGAACCTCATACCTGTTGCTCAGCTGTAGTGTGAAGCTGGATCTCATACTTGGCTGTTGCAACAGAAAGGACCAGTCCTGCCGCGGCAAGGCAGATTTCGTTGTTCTGCTAGCACGCAGACTAAGTCTTACCTTGGCCACAATAAGGCGGTGGTCACTGGAGAAGGGGATCGCATCTAAGTCTTCTTGATTGTGCAGGTGCAGTGATACTGGTGTCATCTGCAAATGATGAAATCTATGTCAGAGATCTTCACAAGGAAGAGCAAAGGCCCCAAAACGGATCCCTGGATTTCTCCGCTAATAATGTCCTGCCATGACGAACTTGACCCATTTGATAATATCTTCTGCGGCCTTCCGGTTAAGAAGTCTGATATCCAGCAGCCCAATTTACCAATGACAAGGTCGCGTAGCTTACGAATTAAGACCCCATGCGATACCTTGTCGAAGGCCTTAGCAAAATCCAGATAGATTACGTCTGTTGCCTTCGCCTCGCTCAATAGATACAGGACATAGGAGTAATGGTCTAGCAATTGTGATAGACAAGACACAAGAACAACCACGGCGAAAGCCATGTCGGCCCTGGTTCAGCAGATTATTGGATTATCAGATTATCAACTAGAGCGTCTCTTACGAATCTCTCCAGGATTTCCGACCTGTGATGTCAGGGACACAGGTCTGTAGTTCGCTGGAATAAATCGGGATCCCCTTTTGAATATTGGTGAAACTATGAAATTCTTGAAAGAGTTGGGGAACTCGCCCATTTGAAGCGATTTACTACAGATGGTACGCAGAGGATGAGTAAGTTGATTTTCACAACGTTTCTGTAAAAAAGATAGTACACCGTCTAGACCAGCAGCCCAACCATTACGAAGTTCCCTTATCGCTTCAATGATGAGTTCGTCAGTGATTGTGATGTCTGACAAGATGTTTGCTGCTTGGATTACTTTAAATTTTTCTAGACTTATTTTATTTTAATCCTCTAAAGTCCAAAAGCTATAGATACGTATGGTGCGAGCCACGCTGCCACGAATGTGAGCAATGCCTAAGCCTATTCTGCATCAGTTTTAATTAGTCTCTGTACAGATTTAACTAATAACTAGAATGCCAGCAAGCTGGCTATATCAAGACTGTCTAATAAGAGAACAAAACCGAAAAAACTAAAGCATAATTCCGTTTCTGTGCTAGTCCGAAGCGAAAAGATGAACAAATATATAATACCATATCCATTCCCGGCATCACTATGAAGAAACCAATTTAATATAAGCATATAACATGCATGTATCCTAATAATACTCTTCTACGAAACAAGAACAATAGTGATGGTATCATAATCGTCCAGTATAAATATAAGTCTGCCCATCTGCCTGATTATAACTGTCTTATTTTTTAGTGGAATATTGGATTGAACGGAGACAAAGTTAAAGCGGCACATATACTTGACCACCCAACAAGTCGTGCAAACTCACATAATTGACCTTTGCTATTATCACATGCTCCTAAAGGCATTATGACTTATTAATAAGCTTTTAGCTTCTTTCCTGTCTCCATTTTTCCGCTGGTTTTTGGACATGAAGAAGAAGAACGTATTCTGGCATTTAGCTCCCTGATTGGCTTCAGCTACAATGACATGTATAGGCCTACTATACAACAATAATATACTATTAGAAGGCACACGGGGAAGCTAACTATTCAGCTGGCGGGATTACAAACTACTACAATAACATGTATAGGCATACTGCACTACAATAATATACTATTAGTTGGCACACTGGGAAGAGCTATTCAGTTGAAGGGTAATACAACGAATAACAGTTGATGTTTGCTTACAGTCTGGGATAGAGTGAAAGGGTAACAACCTTGGCAAGTAATACTTCTAAGCAGTTTGGGCCTATCCATTCAAGCAATAGTAGTAGCTTACTACTGTAGGCCCACATGAGAACCAGCATCTGGTGTTTCTAACATTGAGTCGTGTTTTGGGGTTTTTATTCGAAATAAAATACACCTTAATATTTTTTTTCGAAATTTTTTTTCCACATCCTGGGGTTGAGCTGCGTCGATTGATATAACTTTCATTGACGGACGAGCTATAGTTTCAGAGGAGTTAACCCGATATACATACATAGATAGATAATGAATACTTTTACAGTAAGAAGTCCTAACGGTCTTCTAATAATACTATACAGCGCACAATATTTATTTCACAGATTTAATCGCAATGCAGCAACGTGATGATGTTCAATTGAGTAAAAACTTTTTTGTACTAATAACACTACAAGCTTTTTTACTTTATGTCTTAGTGTACAATACTATAGTTTAACAGTGCTTACTGTCCAATAGGAACACAGCTTACTGTCCCATAGGAACACAGCTTACTGTCCCATAGGAACACAGCTTACTGTCTAACAGACACAGTTTACTGTAAAACAGGAACTCAGCTTACTGTCCAATAGGGACAAAGCTTACTGTCCAATAGGAACACAGCTTACTGTCCACCAGGATCACAGCTTACTGTCCAACAGGAACACAGCTTACTGTCTAACAGACACAGTTTACTGTCAAACAGGAACTCAGCTTAATGTCCAATAGGGACACAGTTTACTGTCCAATAGGAACTCAGCTTACTGTCCAATAGGGACACAGCTTACTGTCTAAAATGAACACAGATTACTGTCTAACAGGAACACCTTACTGTCCTATAGGAACACAACTTGCTGCCCAACAGACACAGTTTACTGTTCAGCAGGAACTTAGCTTACTGTCCAATAGTGACACAGATTACTGTCCATTAGCAGCACAGCTTACTGTCAAACAGGAATTCAGCTTACTGCCCAATAGGTACACAGCTTACTGGCCAACAGACACAGCTTACTGTCAAACAGGAACACATTACTGTCCTATAGGATAGGAACACAGCTTACTGTCCAACAGACACAGTTTACTGTCCAACAGCAACTCAGCTTACTGTGCAATAGGGACACAGAATACTGACCAAAAGGAACACAGCTTACTGTCCAACAGGAACACCTTACTGTCCTATAGGAACACAGCTTACTGTCCAACTGACACAGTTTACTGTCCAACAGGAACTCAGCTTACTGTCCAATAGGGACACAGATTACTGTCCAATAGGAACACAGCTTACTTACAAACATGAACTCAGCTTACTGTCTAATAGGGACACAGCTTACTGTCCAACAGGAACACATCTTACTGTACAACTGGAACACTTTACTGTCCTATAAGAACACAGCTTACTGTCCAACAGACACAGTTTATTGTCTAACAGGAACATAGCTTACTGTCCAATAGGAACACAGATTACTGTCCAATAGGAACACAGATCACTGTCCAACAGGAACACAGCTTACTGTCCAATTGGAACACCTTACTGTCCTATAGGAACACCTTACTCTCCAACAGACACAGTTTACTGTCCAACAGGAAATCAGCTTACTGTCCAATAGGAACACGGCTTACTGTCCAACAGACACAGTTCACTGTCCAACAGGAACTCAGCTTACTGTCCAATAGGGACACAGCTTACTGTCCAATAGGAACACAGATTACTGTCAAACAGGGACTCAGCTTACTGTCCAATAGGGACACAGCTTACTGTCCAACAGGAACACCTTACTGTCCAACAGACACAGTTTACTGTCCAACAGGAACTCAGCTTTCTGTCCTATAGGTACACACTGCTTGCTGTCCAACAGACACAGTTTACTGTCCAACAGGAACTCAGCTTACTGTCCAATAGGGACACAGATTACTGTCCAATAGCAACACAGCTTACTGTCAAACGGGAGCTCAGCTTACTGTCCAATGGGAAAAACATATTACTGTCCAATAGCAACACAGCTTACTGTCAAACAGGAACTCCACTTACTGTCCAATAGGGACACAGCTTACTGTCCAATAGGGACACAGATTACTGTCCAATAGCAACACAGCTTACTGTCAAACAGGAACACAGCTTACTGTCCAATAGGGACACAGCTTACTGTCCAATAGCGACACAGCTTACTGTCCAATAGGAACACAGATTACTATCCAACAGGAACTCAGCTTACTGTCCAATAGGGACACAGCTTACTGTCCAATTCCCAACTCCACACCGCTATTGGGGAAGCAAAGACAATTCTTGGCAATAACCATAATGTAATGCTGCGATGATCCAGCGCGAGTTCACTGCTGTTCAAACCGCGTGTAACATCCACAATTTCTTCTAAGTTTCTGAAAGGACGTAGGGCTTAAGGGGTCTTAACACCACGAATTAAAATAAATAGAGTTTGCCGACAGCCGTTTCACCCTCACGGGCTTCTTCAGGGCTAGTATATAAAATATTAAAGCAATACAATTATTAAAAAAAAAAGATACATACAAATTTAGAACAGCAGTCATATTACTGCTGTTCTAAATTTGTATGTATCTTTTTTTTAATGTTCTATAGGAACACAGGTTGCTGTCCAACAGACACAGTTTATGTTCAGTATAAACTGCTGTATTACATGTATGTAGGCCTAATATTGCCCATTAATTAAACTGTGTTGTGAACTCTTTAATTGCCGGACAAAAGCATAAAAATGTAACAACTACATATGAGTTAATTGTGCAAATGGACCTCGAACACCTAGGGGGGCCTACCATGTCATGTGTTTAGCAGTTTAAATAATTAATTTCATTTAAAACATTAAGGGAACGACTATCATTTATATCTATCATCTGACTCCATGTACAGGAAACTGTAAATCTCCACATCAATGGGCCAAATCATAGTAATTAATTATATTATATATTTTATTTATTTGTGTGGAATTAATTTAAAAGTTTAAGTGTATATAGTTACAAATAATTCCCCACAAATAAATAAAATTAGATTCGCCATTATTCGTAATTAGCACTTCTATTATTTCCCTCGCTGTCGCGCGGGAAACAAAATCACTCGTACCGTAACGCTATAAAGTGCTATTTTATGAACAATGACGTATATAGTTTTGATAAATTTAAGTTAAGAAGAAAATGAGGGAATTTGACTGTATGGTGTGAGATCAAGTTGTTTTAATATATAAATAATAATATCATAAAATTCCAAATATGACAACTTATATGATCTATCACTAAAAATTAAATTAATATTATTTGCTTTCGATAGCTCTCTCTATCTCTTTCAAATAAACGATAATATTCTAGAATTATTGCACTACAAATAATAATACCCTAGCAACTAAAAAGTTAGTGAAATCTTTGAATATTTAATCTTTCTAATTCTATCGGACCATTATTTTGGATTGAAAACATCAAGTCCAAAGTTATAATAAAAATTTAAAAAATTAACAAATTAGCTAGTGCTTTTTATTTTTTATTCTAGAACAAAAAATATTTGTTCTAGAACAACATTTTTATATTAAGTAAATAGATAATATGTTCTAGAAGATTTTAAAAAAAAAAAGAAACAAAAACTAGCCAGTATAAAAAATTTACACAAAGATAACATACAATAAAAAATTAAGAAATTAGCTAGTGCTTTTTATTTTTTCTTCTAGAACAAAAAATATTTGTTCTAGAACAAAATTTTTTTATTAAGTGAATAAATAATATGTTCTAGAATATTTAAAAAAAGAAACAAAAACTAGCTAATATAAAAAATTTAAACGTAACAAAATGTAATTGTACGTAGAGTATTATTACAATCTAAATATAATTATATTGAATATATAGGTGGCACGGCAAACTGTAAGATAGCCGTAATTTTAATTTTTAGTGATAGATCGTATAAGTTGACATCTTTTGAAATTTTAAGATATTATTATTATATTATATATTTTACATATATTTTAATATCTATTTTTAGTATCAATCGTATTATATTTTATATAGGCCTATCTAGAAAATTTAAAAATTTATGGTGCCAAACTTTGGCTTGAGTCTAATAATATAAAACTATATTTTACTTGCGGTCACTTTGCCCGTTTGTGCTGGAGATGACTTTCATGTGAATCTGCAAAACTACCTTACATCTACATACTGTAGTATTAGAAATAGGCCTTTAGGACGTTATTCAGTTGTTCCAGTATTGGTACCGGTATCTTGAATAAGAGTATATTATCTTAGCTGACGCTTGGCCACCTCGCACTACAGTTGTAGTAGTTCGGAAAGTAAAATGAAATCTAGAGGCCAAATTTCTGCGCTGTGTTCACCGGGACCTTTATTTATTATACTAAATAACATAACATTATAACAATAGCGCCATCTTGGGAATAAGACAAACATTGTTTGTTGTGGAACAGGAATCTTTTCATTAACTAACCTGTGATTGGGTAACTCGAGTTAAAGAAAGGCATTCCACTGGTTGGGCTTCTTCATAACTCTCCATAAGGAAGGAAAATGTATTATTATTTTTTGTTATAGTATTGCGGTTGACAGTAATAGTATAAGTAAAACAACCAATACTGTATGAACTGAGGTATCCGTAGTGTTATTTAATAATTATTTTCGCCCATGTGAAGAATGCCAGGATTTCACTTTTCGGTCGCCTTTTTTTTGGAATTTTATATAATGAAGATGATCTACTTTTTTAATTTATCTTTATTAAGTGTTTTATAGCGCTTATTTCTGTCTTATAACCTGTACATATACTAATTCGTTTATTG
>JAUCBJ010006024.1:0-21235 GCA_032718475.1 Nemertoderma westbladi | reverse complement strand
CTACTGTGGTGTCGGTACTGACTACTGTGGTGTTGGTTGTGATACGAGATTAGTTATTGCTAATCTCGTATCTCCAACATATTGCTGAAAATGCCACTTCCATTTTATGAGGGTAATGTGGCGGAATTGAATCCGCTTACACAAACCTAGGCACCACCTAACTCCAGATGACTTTTCTGAATCTGGACTACTTAACTTAGATAGTAGAGTTAAGCAGCTACGCCTTAACCATGTGCATAAAGTGTATAATGGTAAATGTCCCAATTACCTAAAACAAAAATTCAACAGAGTACGCGATACACACTCTTACAGTACCAGAGGCTAGTGCTTCAAACTTCTACCTCCCGAATTGTAAATCCTTCGAATCTGATACTTTCTTTTTTAACGGCATTAAAATCTGCCTAATGAAATTAAAAACCTAGATAATCAACATTCTTTTAAATCTGCAATTAAATCTCACCTCCGTGTGCAATGTAAAAATAGGTACAATAAATAGTCCTACAAGTAAGTTATTAGTTTATTAATTATTTACTATTTATACTGTAATACGTTTTATAATAAATTGTTCTGTACATTACATCTTTATCGGGCATTGTCACGCTCTCGGTAAAGTTGTACATGTACATAGTGTAATTACGTTTTATATTGGTTTAAGTTAGCGTAGTGTAATATTGTATTTGTAACCAAGTAACATAAAGGACCCCCTTGGAAATAAGCTGCAAAGCTTTAGGGGTAATCCTATATGTTCTGTTGGACAATACCTTTATACCGGTACATTGTTTGGTGTATTTGTTATTGTTTTTACATAATGTATAAATAAATCTATCTATCTAACTCTAGTATTCATTATTGTACGTACAGGTGCCAGAATGAATGGAGTAGGTCAAGTCTAACTAACAGATCCGGATGTCAAAACATCCTTGATAGGTAGGAAGGAATTGCTAGTTGGGAATACATCGGGGTAGGAGCAAGGTTGATTAGGTATCACAATCTTGATATGGAGCTGGAGCGAGAACTAGTGAGCCTGCCTGTGTGGATGACGCGTGGTTAGGACATCAATGTCAGCTTGATAGCTGACACGAATCGGTTTCTAATTTGCATCATGTTGGACCATGATTTCTCCATTACATATGAAAACTGAAAAGATATGTAATTGGTATCTCGCTTCAGGTGGACCTGGACAATATCCTGAAGCAATATCCAGATTGTCATTTTGTTTTCTGAGGTGTTCATTTTCAACTCATAGTTCCGCGACTTCTTGAAATATTTTCAAGGTATCTTCTTTCAGTGAGAATCTGATCTAATGTTGAATAGTTCAATATCTATTCTAATAAGAGCCCTGTTATGAGTCTTTCAAAATTTTGCTATTCTGGGCAACACTGATTCGTCGGCAGCCGGTAAGAAGTATTAAATTACAGTTCCACTGCACCGTCAAATGTGGTTACAAATGTGGAAGACTGACTGTTGATAGTCAGATGGATAAGCAGTATAAAGGCCTATGTCAGAAAACATTACTGGTACATCACCACACAGTATCTATCTCTGTTATCACATATATTATATTATATCTTATATCACATATAATATGCACAATATAAGATGGCACCACATAAGCTAAAGCTGAATAGCTAAGAATCGGTCTTCTACTTACCTACCATAATATCTTTGCGCTCAGTATCCCGTAATGCAACCCCTATTATGGTATAATACAATGATATACCTCTCTCTCTCCCAGCTGGGCAAAAACACAATAATTGGTGTTCGCATAAGATACCCCATATATCCTACGTACACTAGATAAGCAATATATTATTTGCCCAATACAATATACTGTATGACAAGATGATAGATTGTGCAACCATGTGACATCTCTTTGGTTTGGCCACTGGACCCACTGCTACTTGACCTTTGTAGGTAACAGTACCCTTCTTTGTAATAACTATATATATAATACTATATATAATAATTTCTGCCGTTATACGGCTGATATAATGTTTTTGGGATGTCGAATTGCCTATAGGGATTAATCCCATAACAGTTTATAAGAAAAAAAAATAAAAATAAATGTCCACCCAATGACATGTATAATTATACATGTCATTGGGTGGACATTTATTTTTATTTTTTTTTCTTATAAACTGTTATGGGATTGGTTATGGGACATGTACACTTATTGACCGTGTACATTTTATTGTTATGATTATAATCAATAACAATAAAATGTACACGGTCAATAAGTTTGCTGGGAATGAAACGGCAGTAGGAATCATAGGGCAGTGTGAGAAATATTTGGTCGCATTTCCGAAATATTAGATATTAACACGAGGTTCAAGAATAGAAATGATTAGAAAGTGCACCTTTGTTACCTTTGTCAGTTTGGGAGATCGGGAGTGGTGGAGGTAGAAATCGATCAGGAATAACTTTGCTGTAAGAGCTTCTTTTCCGCCCACAACAGATAGTATCATTAAGGGGGGAGGCCCAAACAACGCGGACGCGTTAAAGCAGATGCATCAAGCTTCAAAAGCAATAAGAAGGAGAGTGGTATTTTTAAATATTAATTTTGAAACTATAATTTACTCACTGTCTGTCGCCAGGTGTTTTGCTATAGCCTCCATACCTTCTCCTTCAATCCAATATCTTTATATGCAGGCTATACTGCTTGTCATATAATACTCTAAGTTGCTGCACCAGCAATTAACTACAGCTGCAGTCCAGCACACACACTGTCCAGAAACAAGACAGCAGACTGACTACATGAAATAAATATACACAACAATTTATAATTTCTCAGTATAATTAATTTTCCATTTATATTAATACTAATATATTAATACTGTACATAATACTATTCGATATTGGCTTTGACGCGTGACGCGTCCAATGCTTTCAATAATTTTGACGCGTCCGCAAAATAGGTCTGAAAAGCCTTCGAGCAGCACTACATTTTACTTGTACGGGCAGTTTTCATAAAAAAGGCTTTCACGGTACAGATATGAATAAAATTTTAATAAAAAAAAAAAATTAAAAACGTTGTTTTTCTAGTTATCTGTTTTGCAAGCATGAAAAATTCACTCTGTATAAATAAACATACATGTACATATATTATATATTTCGGAGTGCACCATTGGAGCCTCTTTCATTTTATACTTATAGCCAAATGTATCCAAATGTATCCATTTCCACATTGACTAAATTTACATATTATTGCAGTTCCAAGGAAAGGCATTCATTCAATATACGTAAGTTGTAATAGTAAGGGGACAGTGATTAAATAACAACAACATACAACTCCATTTGCATAAACTGAATAAATAAATTCCGGTTATCATCCATTTATTTGAGTGCATTATACATATATAAGTCCAACAGCGGAAGAAACGAGATAATGGGATAATCCTATCCCGCCCATGCTTCCCAAACGCTTATATGATTAGTGTTTTTTTTTTGTACAACTGTGCAACATTAATTGGAGGGAATGGGGGGGGGGGGGGGGGGGGGGGGTGTTTCTCCCACTATTTCCTCTTGAGGTAAACCGTGCAATAGCAGTAGGTCCCTCTCCTCTGGATGGCTGCACCCATGGCCACACAGTTGTATGTCAACTCCACTACTCGTTTACTATAAAGCGAGTCCTTGAACAAATCGATTAAGAAATTGCAAAGTTGTAGTATTATCGACCGTGTGCATTATATATGATTGTTTATTATTATGTTTTCGTGTATATAGAATTACTCTCCTCTCAGATAGTTCAATTAATATTATTGTACATTATTTTGTATTAATTGTATTTTATAAATTTGTAAAGTTATATTGGAGTTCGAATTAAACAATTTCGGCACATTTTCCCAATTTTTTTTTTGTTTTTAATTTGACACAATTTTTATTTATTTATACCAATTTAGTTATAATTAAATGAGTTTAAACCAGATCTCCATCATGTCGATGATTATTTGCAACAATAATCATCTAATTCTAAAACTTTTATTGGAGCAACAGTTTCCTGTTTTTTTTGCACTTTTTTTCTATTATTTTTCTATTTCTCAATTATTTTTCTACTTTTTTCTATTATTTTTTACTCCGGTTCCGCCAACATATTTATAGTTTGTGTTTATTTATTATGAGCGGGAATAAATATCAACAATACAAATGTCAAGCACCAAATTGCCCATAGGTCAGCGTCACTGCAAGAGCACCATGGTAGATTCGTACAGCGTAATTAAATATATTATATGCACCGTCTACTGGAATATAATATAATGTATTTATTTCAGTGCACCCCCCCCCCCCCCCCCCCCACTATCTCTTGTTAAATTTACTTTGAATTTTGAAAATTTTTCATTGCATTTTTAGTGAAATTAGAGGAGGGTGCAAACTCCTGCATTAAGACATTTTATTCCAGGAGATGGTGTAATTTAGTAGTATAAAACATACAGAGTATATAATAATTTTGATAAGTTAAATATTTGATTATCATGATCTTAAAATAATATTATATTATAAATAATAAAATTATCATATTATTTAAGTTATAAATAACATTGAAAAAGAAACTGGAACCAAAATAAATAGAATAATAAATTCTGTTGTGTTTTATTGTTAATGATTAGATTTGTTTTATTGAATATTTTACACTAAAGTAAATGTATTTCTGTTACTTCAGTATTACATTGTTTATATAGGAAAACTAATGAATAGTATATATAACTACTACAATAAATCACAGAACAGAAGGTAAACTTATTAGATCAACAATGCATTCTAGTTATATGTCTTATGGGGCAAGTGGTACTGATTTCATAACCCGAGATGGGCGAAGGATATCCTGGCCGGAATTACCCCTCGGCACTTACAGACCAAGAAGAAAGTCCTCCCAGGCCAGACGCGTTTCTGTAGCGTCGGGTATCATAGCTCTACAGACTATCGGTGAGGTTGGGGCCCCTAAACTATCGCCATATTACCGACGACGAAGTCACTGCCGACTATCTATAGGCAGTGAGTCTAAAGGGTCTATTACCAGTAACAAACACTTAGAATGCCGCAGAGTCTCCCTAACTGCTGAACTGAAGGAGGTGAGCTAAAGTTAATTTGTTAATCTACCTTTGAAATTATTTTCAGTTTCAGATCAGAACTAATACGATATCTGATAGCTGTGTCAAGCAAATCCGAGACGTTGTATCTGCAGGACAAATTGCATACCGGTATATATTGGCAAAACAAATAAAAAATCTAATATTCTCATATAGAGCTTGTAAATGAGTGATTTCGCAACAAGTTCCTTTCAATCAAGTCCTTTATTATCTTGCAGTTTACAATCAGAAGCCCGTAGTTTTGTATTTCGTATTGTTCGTAAAGTCCACAACATATCTTCCAAAGATAAGTTGAGAATAATGGTGCGAGAAGCTGACAGTAGTAGTTATGGTATTGTAGAACGACGGAGGGCCTTGTATACTATAGGCCTACATTTATTTTTGTTATTAGTGATAGATGTCCTAGTGTTCTTTTATCTGTCGTAGACCCTAACATAGAAACGGAGTGTATAATATTTTCAGAAATGTTTTTATCATTTACAGTGAAATTTATTGTCGATTATATCCTAAATCGAATTTAATGTGATTGATCCCGGATCGATAAATATTTTTTGTTTCAACATATGCAGATGTTCGTTGTATTATGAAGTGGTGGTAGGAGAGGGTGAGGGTACATACACCCTCCTTGGTTAACATTTTCAGATTTTTGGTTTATTATTTCATCTGAAGTATAATTTAATCTATATATCAAGGAAATCTTAAACTGCTTGCCAATATCTTTTTAGTTCTCGGGACAGATAGACGCTTTCTATCCGTCTAGTAGTTTGTCCGTGAAAATTTAAGAAGACAGACAGACTAACTGTCTGGCTAACAGACTATCACCAAACATTAAAACTGACGTCGTAAATGATATCAACGACCCCAAAAAACACCATATTGATAATTTAATTGAAGACGAATGAACCCAAAATGCCAAAGATTACTACACGATTGACAGACCCCAGAAAGACCAGTTTGAGCGGGAAGATTCAAACTTTAAAGGATTACTCTCGAAATTACAGTTGACGATTTATTAATTTTTCGAAATACTAATCCATCAATTTTCACACAAATTCGATAATTTATGGCCGTTTGAAAGGTTTTTAGAAGATATTGAAAAACTAACTTTCCCGCACTTTTTTAAAATAATTATATTTCAAATATTATTGTGAATTTTTTTATTCATTTATTTAATTATAATTATTTAATTGAATTAAAAGAATTGATAATGTAACAAATTTGTGTAGTTTCGAAGGTGCTGAGTACAAAAAAGTTGGTATCAAAAATTAATTCCACCACTTGTTGTTAGATGGAGACAAAATAAATTTAAATTTCCATGTTGTTTGGTATAACACATTGTTTGCACCCCCACCCCCCCCCCCCCCCCTGGTATAACACATTGTTTGGTATAACACATTGTTTGCCCCCCCCCCCCCCCCTTAATTAACTAAATAAATTATGCTTTGTCTGGGAGAAGTCCGTATTTAATGAAGTAAATTTAACTAGGATAATAAAATTTTCGTTTTTTAAGAGTTTCTGTTGCTATTGTGTGATTAGGGTCTTAAACAAATATTAATAATAATTATTTTTTGCTCGAGATTTGTTGTTAACGTAAAGTCACAAAGTGGCGCACTGAAGTGAAAATAGTTACCTGAAGTGAAAAATAGTGATCTCGATCAACGCAATTTGGTCGCATATGAAATAAAGTGTCGTTTATTGTTTTGGTATGAAACACCTCCACTGTAACCCACCATTTTCCCTTAAATCTTTCAAATTCAACAAAATGAAGTTTTTCAACCAACTAAATAAATAGTTGGTGCGGTCATTTTGCATTATTAACTTCATAAATTATAAACATGGTGGTCCTATGGGTGTCCATTGTGTTACATCGCCCCTTGTTGTGTCAGTGTGCCATTTCCCGAATTATAAACCTCAACTCTCTGAATTCGTCATAATAGAGAAACTAAATAATATTCGAATGGCAATAGATTAAAATCCAAACTCCGGGAGTTAACTCCTATGTAGGTTGTTAACATTATGTTGTGATTCCATGAGTTAAACTCCTTTATATCAATATCTGTGGCATATGTAATATCATCATGAGTCATTGAGTATGATTTTCAGAAGAATAAATGCCGCTAAGGAGCGCCCCAAAGCTGATAGTCCTGAAGAACGTGTTGGGAAATGGAAAGATCACTTCAGCAACTTGCTTGGGCAGCCACCAACCATCGAGGTCAGCCCTACAAGGTAAATATATTGTAAGACCCTACTTATAGAAACAAGGGACTTCACACTCGCTGAACTCCAAAGAAGCATTAAAAGTGTGTCCAATCATAAAGCGAGTGGATTAGATGAAAACCCTGCAGAGGTATGGAAAACAGGAGGGCTAAACAGACCATTATTCGATGTTTGCAACCGGATGCTGAAAGGGGAAAAGCCACCACCCGTTTGGACTAAATGTCAACTAAAGCCTCTCCCCAAGAAATGAGACCTCGGTATACCAACAAACTATCGTGGGATCTGTCTGCTTGTGGTAGCTGCCCAAAATATACAACAAAATGATTCTATATAGAATTAGACCTCACATAGAGAAACTGCTGTGTAACAGCCCAAACGGATTTCGACCAAATAGGTCAACAATAGCTCAGATACTTGCGCTAAGGAGACTGATTGAGGGAATTAAGTCAAAGAATCTCCCCGCAGTCCTGACTTTTGTGGACTTCAAGAAAGCATTCGACTCCATCCATAGAGGTAAAATGCTGGAAATCCTACTACTAGTATCGGCATGCTGCATTGCAGCTGCATTTTTAAGAATGCTGTGCCGGCTTGTCGACAATATTGCGCCGCCACAACTCCTTATCACCCATGACATTTGCTAGATCATCCGCAGCTTCAAGGCCAGTGTCCTTTAAGATGCGTCTCAAGAAAGTCTTGGGCTGTCCACCATGCTTATTCACTCCATGAGGCTGCCAAAGTACAAGATTATGCACTGGCTGGTCCTCACGGCGAAAGCAATGTCCTGCAAAACGGAGGCGATTTTGTTCTAGTGTCAAGCTTGGGGGAACCAATGAGACACCTCCAATGTTATATAGTGTCTGGTTGGAGATGTGTGCATTGTACTTGACACAATGAACCCGGCGTAGCATTCTTGTGAATGTGCCATCCAGAGATTTGGTGTCCTCAGCAGTTAGAGCCCAGCATGGACTCCCATAGAGGAGTACTGGAACTACTGCTGCTCTAAATAATCGGACCTTAAGTTTCCGATTTATTCTCGGTGACTTCCAAATCCTGGAAAGCCTATTCAAGGCTGCCCATGCCTTTCCCTTACGTATTCGAAGGTCCTCACCTGACTTCCGGATCCATGATCCCAGGTAACAGAAGTCGTCCACATGCTCAAGCATAGCATCCTTTGAGCGTATGCTCATCCGATCAGAGACTTGATGAGAACTTTGAAAGTTAACTGTCAAAATTTTGGTCTTTGTGGAGTTAATAAAAAGACCAACACTAGAAGCCGTTGGGACTGAGGAGCCGTTGGGCTCCCTCTAGTGATTCTGAGAGTACTCCTAAGTCATCAGCAAAGTCTAGATCAGTTAGGTACTTGGCAGGATTTCCTCGACTTCTGGAGCCAGTAGGTGGAGTTATCATCACCCCATCATCATTATGATAATCTAAGGACATGCGTAGAACATAGTCAACAACAATTATGAACAAGAATGGTGCAAGTGTGTCTCCCTGGAGGACACCCCATAACACTTCAAATGGTTCCGTGTCACCATCAACAGTAGACACAAATGTTGTCGAACCATCGTATACTGATCTGATTGCTGCAATAATTTCATCAGGAATCCCATATAATGAAAGTATGCTGAACATACGTGAGCGAGAGACTGAATCAAAGGCCTTGATGAAGTCAACAAAGATAACAGCCAGATGCCTGTCTTTTTTTTTGATAACTCTTCAATTATCCTTCTAAGTGCCAAAATGGGCTCCATGATCCCACGACCTTTACGGAACCCATTCTGATTTCCACGGAGCAGTCTCTCAATGGGATCCCTGATGCGATTTAATAGAATTCTATTGTATAGCTTTGCAGCAATCGAGATCAATGAGATTCCCCGACAAGAACCATAGAGTGTTAGGTTGCCCTTCTTGGGAACTGGCACCAACTTATTTGTTTTCATTTCTTGTGGGACTCTTGTTGTTCGGTACATGTCTACTATGATGGGATATATGAGCTTTAAACACTCAGGTATTAAAGACCTCAGGGGGAACACCATCTACTCCACTGGCACGATTGGTCTTAATGCTCTTTGCAGCAGCCTTCACTTCTGCAAAGGAGATATCGCCAATGGGATTATATGGGAGTACAGACTCAGACACTTTTACTTCTATAAAGTTATCAGGCAATACCCTGTCATTATTGAGGAGCTTTTCAAAGTGGGCCTTCCAACCATTGAGGCGATCAGCTGGTGATTCAGCCTTAACCTTGGTGGTTGGTTGGCTTTTTCGACCAGCAAGCAAGTTGATCGATCTCCATGCCTGGGATGATTGCCTGCTGTCGTCAGCATCATTGATGGCATCAACCTGTTGGTTTATTAGCTCCTGTAAAAAAACGGAGTACTGCCTGTTCAGGGACCTAGATGCAGCCTTAACTGCATTCTTGGCCGCTGAAGTCTGTTTGAGTCGGGACTCTTTCTGCGCCTTGTAGAGGTCATTTCGGCACTTCTGAATTTTGTTGTCAGTCCAGGGGGCCCGTTTCCTGTTTCGAGGGTATACAGGAACTGTTTCTGCAGCTGCTAACTTAACTGCCTCTGTGAAGGCAGTATAGCCCTCACAGCGATCTACCGCCTCAAAGGCAAGAACCTCATACCTATTGCTCAGCTGTAGTGTGAAGCTGGATCTCACACTTGACTGTTGCAACAGAGAGGACCAGTCATGCCGCGGCAAGGCAGATTTTGTTGTTCTGCTAGCACGCAGACTAAGTCTTACCTTGGCCACAATAAGGCGGTGATCACTGGAGAGCCTTGGAAGGCCTTGATGAAGTCAACAAAGATAACAGCCAGATGCCTGTCTTTTTTTTTGATAACTCTTCAATTATCCTTCTAAGTGCCAAAATGGGCTCCATGATCCCACGACCTTTACGGAACCCATTCTGATTTCCACGGAGCAGTCTCTCAATGGGATCCCTGATGCGATTTAATAGAATTCTATTGTATAGCTTTGCAGCAATCGAGATCAATGAGATTCCCCGACAAGAACCATAGAGTGTTAGGTTGCCCTTCTTGGGAACTGGCACCAACTTATTTGTTTTCATTTCTTGTGGGACTCTTGTTGTTCGGTACATGTCTACTATG
This sequence comes from Nemertoderma westbladi, assembly GCA_032718475.1. Lineage (NCBI taxonomy): Eukaryota > Metazoa > Xenacoelomorpha > Nemertodermatida > Nemertodermatidae > Nemertoderma > Nemertoderma westbladi. The sequence goes on along the minus strand of JAUCBJ010006024.1, from coordinate 10,818 downwards.
ATGGGATATATGAGCTTTAAACACTCAGGTATTAAAGACCTCAGGGGGAACACCATCTACTCCACTGGCACGATTGGTCTTAATGCTCTTTGCAGCAGCCTTCACTTCTGCAAAGGAGATATCGCCAATGGGATTATATGGGAGTACAGACTCAGACACTTTTACTTCTATAAAGTTATCAGGCAATACCCTGTCATTATTGAGGAGCTTTTCAAAGTGGGCCTTCCAACCATTGAGGCGATCAGCTGGTGATTCAGCCTTAACCTTGGTGGTTGGTTGGCTTTTTCGACCAGCAAGCAAGTTGATCGATCTCCATGCCTGGGATGATTGCCTGCTGTCGTCAGCATCATTTATGGCATCAACCTGTTGGTTTATTAGCTCCTGTAAAAAAACGGAGTACTGCCTGTTCAGGGACCTAGATGCAGCCTTAACTGCATTCTTGGCCGCTGAAGTCTGTTTGAGTCGGGACTCTTTCTGCGCCTTGTAGAGGTCATTTCGGCACTTCTGAATTTTGTTGTCAGTCCAGGGGGCCCGTTTCCTGTTTCGAGGGTATACAGGAACTGTTTCTGCAGCTGCTAACTTAACTGCCTCTGTGAAGGCAGTATAGCCCTCACAGTGATCTACCGCCTCAAAGGCAAGAACCTCATACCTATTGCTCAGCTGTAGTGTGAAGCTGGATCTCACACTTGACTGTTGCAACAGAGAGGACCAGTCATGCCGCGGCAAGGCAGATTTTGTTGTTCTGCTAGCACGCAGACTAAGTCTTACCTTGGCCACAATAAGGCGGTGATCACTGGAGAAGGGTCGTAGTGTAAATGCATTACAGTCTTGTATAGAGCTCCTGTATTTCCTACGAAACAGGATATGGTCTATCTGGGACTTGTGACCACTGGGTCGACTATGAGTCCATAGCTTTCCAGTTCGCTTCTTGAACTGGTTCCAGCCGAAAACAATCCATTTCCAGAGATAAAATCCTGAGATGGACGGAATTTCGGTTAACACTATTGTTATAGACCCAGGGCGATGTAGGTGATTGATGCAGACTTGCATTAAAGTCTCCCAGGAATGTTAAGAATGCATGCTGATCCACTCCATCAGTAGCTGCTTGTAGATTCTGGTAGAAATTTTCCACCTCCTCTACAGGGGCAACACTAGTTGGAGAGTAGCACACAATCAGAACCACCTTAGGAAACTTCTTAGCCAGTCTTCCAGAATGATGCGGTTAGAGATTTGGTCTATTTAGTCCAATGCTGCATGTGCAGTTGGATTCATCAATAGACCAATTCCACCATTGCCACTATCATCTGCTGAAGCGAGGGCGAGTCGCCAACCGCCCCCAATGTCCTTAATCAGAACCACATCAGTCTGTCCAGTCTGCATTCGGTGCTCTTGAACACCCACTGCACTAAGAGAAAGCATATCTGCCAAGGCAGTCAGCTCACCTTGTCGCATTGGGGAACGAGTGTTAGGGTGTTTACTGAGGCTAGTCTAGTGACTTGCCTCAGATTTACCAATGGCTTTGTTGGTCGGGGTGGAACATGAGAGTAGCCTCCAACTCCAGAATTCCTCTCCCCCTCACAATCTGGCCTCCCTGGTGACCCAGGGTTTGGGCCAGAAAGGTCATCAGGAAAGGGACTCAAAGAATTGTTTGCCGCGCTCTCTCACGTAGGGGGTGAGACAGGCAGCCGGTCAGGAGATAACTGACGCCTGTGAGGCCGATTGTGTCCAGTCATTCCACTGGCCTCTAGTGGCTGGACCTCCGCATTACAAATGTAATCCATAGTGGGGGTTGGGGGTGCTTTTTTGCCGAGTCAGCTCTCAGGGCAAATACCACACCCTGGTTTGCCATTCCACGGGGTGGGTGTCGCAGTGGAGTCAGATATGAGGCCCATCACCCATATCTACTCTCACGCACATGACCCACCATTGGCTGTGCAGCTCACCTGCTGGGTCATGCCCTGTACCCCTGCTGCCAGGTGCAGGTCGCAGTGAAGTGCACTCAGAGTGGACATGAGAACACTCTACTCCTGACCAGCCATTGGTAGATCACCATCTGCCTGGCCAGGCCATATACCCCTGCAGCCAAGTATATGGGTCCTTAATCCAGAACCAAGGGCGTCCTTATCCCAGAACGAAGGGGGTCCTAGCTAATGGACCAGATTTGCCCTAGTAAGGGGGTCTATGCAGCAAAAAATATAGCACACACCGAAAAAATAAAGTTTGAAATTTCTTAATTAATTTTTATGAATTCCATCTAATTGTGAACACCAAAATAACGGTGTATATCAAAAATAGAGATGTTACAAATCACATTTCATGAAGTTTAATTTTCAAAAAAACGTCTCAAAAAAGTGCCAAAAGTAGGGTTGAAAAATGGTGCTTATAACTCGATAATTTCGCAATATTTGAAAACCGTTTTCACTGTTAGGATGGCAATAGATTTTTAGGAAAAGTCATAAAATTTCAGATTCCCAACTGCGTTTGTTTCAGAGTTGCAACAAAAAAACCACGGGGTAGTGTCATAATGACCCCTTGGTTAATAGGTTTAAAACAGAGACCTGTTTTTCTTAATCCCGGTGAACCAGAGACCAACCCAGATAATTATTTCGAAAAATACCGGAAATCTGAGTACTTACAATTTGATTAGGCCCCCTGTAGCACAAACAGTGTACATACGGACTGAGAACTATTTTTCTATGGTTGAATTACAGTAAATCCAACCCATTTCACCCTTACCCATTGTAAGAAAATAAGCGCACGTACAGTTTGGGGGGCTTAATTAATATTAATTTGGTTATTTGTTTATTAACTCGTTCTTATTTTGTTATTGTTAATAATATGTTACAATTGGTACTTTGTTAATTAACTAAGGTTGTTAATTAACTAAGGTTGTTAATTAACTAAGGTTGTTAATTAACTAATTTTACAATTGTTCAAATCATATCCATTCCAATGTAGGCGAATATAAACTTGGCCATTTACTAATACTTGTTAGTGTGCACTGCACTGCACAGTTATATTCGTTCTCTTCATTTGGTCGTCATATTATCTATCCTATAACAAGTTGAATGGAGATCAGCCCTTTCTTTTAGTTTTAAACTTTCTGGGTGCTCAAATTAAGCACCCGTATCCTTAAATAAGAACCATCTTTAGGTGCTAATTTAACTTAAAATTTAACGCACCTTGAATTAAATAGAAGATTATCGGTGCATTTAGTTTGAGTCATGATTAAAAATAGTGTAAAAGTGAATTAATTTAATTAAATTTAATAATAATTTAATTTAAAGTTAATTTTGTTGAAGCGGAGTATTAAAAATAGTTAAAAACTAAAGATATTATATATTGTAAAAAAACTGTGAAAAATAATCTTCATTTCACATTTTGTGTTGTACAGGATCTATTTTTAAATATCTATTTCTAATTTGTCAAATCACTGATCTCTGGGTAAAAGGTTTGTTTTAAATGCCCGGGAACCAGAGACCTATCCGGAGACCAAAAAATAGCCCGGAGAATCCAGAGATCAGTGCGATCAGTGACTAATCTCTGTTTCAATTCTAGTGGCTACCAACACTAAAGTTGTATTTTGTGTCCCATTCGCGAAGAAAGAAGTTGCGTTTCAACCACCGGGGTGCATAGAGCACTCACCCCTTTTCGAGACAAGTTTTCTCCGTTATAATCGATATAGGCACCATAGTTAGTCTGGTTTGTGTTCATAGGCACCATCCAAACAAGAGTAGAGTGCTTTTATCAAGTTTGTGCACAAGAGGATAAAGCCATCCCAAGTCAACATTGGTTGGGCGTCGATGCATTATAAGGCATAATAGATAGCCATTATCTACTTCTATTTATCTCTCTAGTTCTTTGCATATGCATAGCCTCATTGCAATGGTATTGATTAATTTAGTAGATATCAAAACAAGGATGGAGCGCCTTTCAAAGTGATCGCAGTTGGTTCCGTTCTGTTCTCACACGTATCAATATTTTCATATGAGTCGTCAAAGAAATGCTATTTGGAAAATATTAACCACTTTGTGAAATTTGTGAACATGGAACTGGAGAAATCATTTTATGTAAAACGTGAACGACATCCAGTTTCTCTGGTTAGGAAGTCATTCGCTTCTAATTACAGACTTCTGCAGAATTATGAAGCCAAATTTACATTTAGCTTAGTTAGATAACTCATCAGTTCTATTAATGTAAAGTTACCTGGTGCAATTTTACTTACTAACGCGCCATCGTTTCATTTACTTAGATGATGGACGCAAAACTTTCAAAGTAATCTCTTATCAATGCCAATTGAAAGGTATCTTGCAAACTTTTGCCTCTCTGGGCTAATTTATCTTCGGATTATCTTATTGAATGGATATGGTATTGCTACCAAACCCTCGAAACCCCTCATCGAAACATAGCATATTGCTAACAGCTGCAGGGATTCTATGTTGGTAACTGAATATATATTGGGTCAGCATCCGTATGTTAATTCCTCTGAGAATCCGTACTTACTCGGACCCGGGCCGTGTATGGCTGCTCATTGCTTAGTAGCCCCGAGCCGTTTCTGGCAATTCGTTCAAACTCTTTGCGATTACTGGCTGTATCACAAGTAAATCTAATTTACAGGCAAGAAATCGAAATACGTATATTAATGAATCGTATATGATTTGGAGCCATTGGCGATATTGGGGAAATGCCTTAAATATAACCTGGACACATATTATCTTTAATTCAAAACTTTTTGTTCTTGTTTTGCTTTTTCGTAAATTAAAATGTATTTGTAATATAAATTAAAAGAATAATTACATTATTAAAAACTTAAATTATTGCCATGCTTTCTTTAATAAATATTGTAGTTTTCATAATCTTTAGTTTTAAAAAATTTTATTAAAAATACACAGAGGAGGCAATCAGAGAGAACGTACCCCCATGAAATACAACGTTACAGTATAATACTATAGTATTTATTCCATGGTGCTTACATTACACGTTCGCAAGGTCTTATTCTTAGGTAAAAATTATGGAAACACTGCTTAAGAGCCTGTTAATTGGATCCTATGAATGTTTATTTATTTTTTTTTTTTTTGGTACGGTTCAGTGGCCAGTCCTGCCTGTAATAACATTTAACCTTAATACATATAACCTTTAATAATTGAATGAAATTGTTACGTAATAAAATATGTAAGTAAATTGTAACCACCACCTACCGTGGGTGCTAATGAATAATGAAACAATATTTGTTTGTTGAATCAAAATAAATAAATTCCAATAAGTTTTATAAATATAAATATAAAATATAAGTTCTAAAAGGGGTTTTGATAAGTGTACCAACTAGATATAGCTTGAACAATTAACCAGTATATGTTTATCAATAATATAGGTTCAATTTTACCAAATATGGGTTAAGTTATTTTAGGTTATTGATTAAATAAGATATATTTTCCTTAAGTTTCAATTTAAATTTAGAGAGTATTGGGATTCTTCGAATTTCAGTGGGTAGTTATATATACTTACACAATTAATATGTCCCTATATAACTGGCTATATCTTATTATATTTCCTTTTCTCATATGCTACTGGACTGTTTTTCACTACAGTAAATTGTAAAATGGTTAATTAATTGAATTATTATATTCTTTGCGATCCTGATCAACAATTATTACAGTATTTAAAGGCTTATAACAGTTTTTATTTATTTTTTTTTCAAATATATAGTATTTAGTTACATACAGTAGTACATTTACACTTGGTTGGTTGGCAGCCTGACTATCCTGGCTACCAACCCTTACCACCCCACCGCCTCGTACACTCGTTTTCACTACCTACACTACATTTTCTTTTTATTTGATGATCTATTGCAACTATATTGTGCTACATTAAAGGCGGGGTAGCTCAGTTGGTTGAGCGCCGGGCCTGCAATCTATTGGTTGTAGGTTCAGCCCCGCCAGGGTCCAATCAGCCTTTCATCCACTGGGGTCGATAAAATGAGTACCAGTTAAATAACTGGGAGCAAATCTTGGGATAGGAGTAGCGCCCACCCCTACCCTCGGGTAGCAGCTATCGAAAGAGGAGCCTTCGGGTCGCCTTCGGGTCGTCTCCGGCTTCGGCCGACTGTTTGCTTTGCTTGCTTGTGATAGTTCTAATTTATAACATTTTTCCTATAAATAAATAACAATAACATAAAACATAAAACTTGAAACTTATATAGTTATATACTTATCCTCAGTTACAATTACAAACTTGATAATGCGATAACTTTGAATGAATAAAGGGCTAATCATTTACAGACACTTTTTGTAATGGCTGCAACAAATTAATAAGTGCAACCAACGAACTCTTATAGCTCATTTCGAAGAGTTAATTTCCCATCGAAAATTTTAATACACTTAGAAATAAAAGTAGAACATTCGACACAGTAGATAATTGACATGAAATTGTCTGTCAAGGCAGGTTTATCCGCCATTTATTTACTTACATACACAATGTACAACGTACAAACTAACCCATGGAAACATTCTCATTATGTGATGCTTTTATTTACAACATTGTAGTAGAAATAATGTACCCAATCCCTGTCTGAGCTACTACTGGCTGGAACTTCCTATGCTAATTATTAAATAAGGGCAATGGAGATTGTTCAGATAAATTTATTTTTAAGTAGGGAGTGATCACTTGACCATCATGGCCAGTAGTGGTAAGAAGGCCGTTTGAGCCCATCTCAATACACTTTTGATTATCACTTAGTGATTGATTCACTACCTATGTGATGGTTTACATAATAAATTTAGCTGAAAGAAAACATTAAAAACATTAAATATCAATGACGAATTACGATATGACATAACTACTAATTAAGGTTCTTACAAACTAATTTAATTAATTAGTAATGCTCAACAGTCAGACTTTTTTTAATAAATCAATCAATATCGTATAATTGGATAGCGATTGGTTAATAATAAGTTAGAAACTATATTGCAGATACATATGGATTGCCAAAGCTAATTTATATTCGAAGTGCTGATTCTGGTATTAAAACACGTTTCCCTTAATGCATCATTGATTGTTCATCGATTTAATAAATAAGGGATGGTAATAACTGGCCATCATATGCAGGCTGGTGGTGGATAGCAGCCATCTTCCATCTCACATATAAGGGCACTCACTCATCGACAACCACCACCAAGTACCTTACGGGAAGATATAGATACATTCTACAATGAAGAATATTTCCATTCTAGTAACCCGTAAAATTATTTTGTATTGTATTTGCTACGCCCATGGTTGTTATAAAAATAATTATATTTTAATCATTTGAATATTTGAATAATATTTATTTTTGGCCGTTGAATTTAATTCCATTTCTTAATTGCAAATAAAAGTTAACGAGACTCAAAAGCGACATAAACAATTAAATTTATAAATAACGACCATGTTGCTAAACATAAAATAATTTTAATAGCCATAAATCAATTCCATTTCAATTTAGTTAAGTATCAGACAGACCATCGTGAGTGACACACCCAGAAAAATAATTTTATATAATACTGAATCCAACATATAAATAGGTTTAGTGTTTAGGGAAAGCAACAATGAAAACAGGAAAAGCGAGAATGCAAATATAGTTACACTGTACGTTTTACTTGGCAATATTTATGTATGAAGGTTTATTTCATGATTTGTAACATTACAATTGACAAATCGATTACTTGGTGAATAATCGCATTTGAAATTTTAATTGTTTAAAATTCTTTAATTGTTTATAGTAGTTTTGGTAGTAGTTTTTAATTTTTAAAATTTTACAATACGTATTAATACAGCAACGAAGAAGAAAAATAGTTTGATTCAAATAAAAAGTAATTTAACCCCCGTATTCAAATGTTGTAACAAATGTTAGCTTTCGAATTTGTGTTAGTATTAAAAGTGTTTACTAATAAAATGAGCTATTTGCTGAGGTTACCGTGACAAACGAAGAACAATTTTTCAAGTATCAGGTTTTATCACAAGTATCACAGTAAAGTACTCGGTTTTAGCTGCAAACATTACATTACTAGTCAATGAACAACTATAATGAGATAATACAGCGAAATTTATCAACTTTCAACTGTTAATTCAGAGTTAATACAGCAGCGTTTAATAATTTTAAAATTTTGGAATAAAGTAAAAATTAAATGCAATAGTATTTAATTGACATCCGGTGGGATGTCCCGAGTTCGATCCCGTGGTAAACCAGATACAATTTCGTAACAGCACTATCCCAGTGATAACCTGGGGTAACCTGGCAACCGCCAGGGGAAGTAAAGGGGAAGTTGGATTGTTACTGTGTTTTCAACAGTTAGCTTTGCCTTTTAGGTAACAGCCAAGAGAGAAGCCTTCGGGTTGCACACTTTACTTTTATGGTAAATATTATTCAGTATCATCAGATTCCCATAATCTCTGAATTTATATCATCGCAGTTCTATGATGTAGGCACGTACAGGAATGCTTGTGCTTTGGGTTGGTTAAAACAGCTGACGTTTAGTATTTTACCCTTCAGGTTTTGAAATATGAATAATTTATAAGCACCAAACCAATCATTGCCCTCGCCATTTAAAATATGATGAATAATTTAAATTAGAACTTTGTGTGTGTATTATAAATGACCGCGTTTGTTTTATTGCTAATAATCAAATCTACATTATATAAAATAACTGTGATAACAATAAAATCATGGGAAGTCAGTGGTCCATAGTATTCTTGCCTTAAATTGAAACTGATCGCCTTCCAATTTTGATTTCATACTATGTTTTAATTTTATTGAAAATTACATTTTATCGTCCAATAGAATATAATATTGACAAAACGTGATCTTATTAATTTTTAATAATTAGATCAAAATATCTGACATTAAACATTATTAAAACTTAAAACATTACTGTACAACCATAAAAGCTATGGTTACACACATAATAGTGTAGTTTTCTTTAATTATCTGAATCTAGATTATTCGCAATTATGGATAAAGTTGGTTTAGATGATGACGAGGTTAGAGTCGCAAAATTATTACTGATATTCATAGAATGTATTACCGTACTCTGAAACTATTAATTATATAAATCATCCACCACTCTTTCATAAAATAGTATATGCTAAATGTATATAAAACAGTATATGTAGTAGTAGTAATAGTGGTAGTAGTGGTAGTAGTAATGTTGTTTAAGTAAACTGAAAGTGAAACTATATATATATGATCACTTCAGACATACCTGGGATTTGGGTATATTATGGTCACAGACACTTTCGAAAATATATCAACTATATTTTACCTGTCTATATAATACTATGTATTACCTTACCATGAATTGTTTTAAATATTATAGTAACTACTACTTATTACCATCACGTTAGGGCGTGAAAAGATTAATAATATTAACTATTCTTAACCACCGTTGATAGAAAAATACATACAACTATATACTGCATATACATACTATATACTATATACTACATACAACTATGTTTGGCTGATGAATTAGGATATTGTTTGTCAGGTTTATATGTCTGGTATTACATTTCGCGAACTTAGTAAAAGATTGATTGGCATTACAATCATAATCCTTCTCTGCTAGAGTTGCTAGGTTTCAAGTTACCAGAAGTAACTTGAGATGTTTCATTTTTATCCTCTGTTTATTTCTCCAGGAAGTTGGTGAAGTTGACGTTCCAGAGAGGAATTGGAAGGGGATATGTTTGGCTCTGTTCGTGATATCGTCCATCATTGCTTTAGTTATAATGTCAGTAATTCTATTGACTCCTCCTACTCAGCGAATGGGGTCTGTCCGTCTTTCTATCAATGACATTCATAATAAATCTCTAAAACCAAGAAATATCCATCTGTCATTTATTTCCGGTTAGTAATCTCACCTCTTCGCAATTTATATACTTATATCAATTGAGTAGCTTAACAATTAATTATCACATTGAATGAATAGAACCTGGAAAGCCCCCATCATCGAAATTAGCCTGTACAGGCATTATTATTATCTGACTGAATACAGTAAGTCTAAAATACTCTGTATCACGTCCATATACTATAAAATTTACATAATAATTTCAAGTCGAAGCCGAAGGCTCCTCTTTCGATTGCTGCTACCAAATGATGGTGTGGTTTGGCCCTGCTCCTATTGCTAGTGTTCCTCCCAGTACTGGTCCTCATTTTATCGACCCCAGTGGATGAAAGGCCGGAGTGGACCATGGCGGAGCTCAAACCTACAATTAGTAGATTGTAGGCCCGGCGCTCAACCAACTGAGCTACATCATTCAACATCAACACTTACTTACTATTAATTAACCTTACCTTTATCTATCTATCTATCTATCTATCTATCTATCTATCTATGGAGGATGTAACATTATCTCCATAATTCCATTAGCTACTCTGATATCATTCCCTTTTATTAGCTTTATGGTCATTTATTAATTTTTAGAAAACGTTATTGCAATGGAGGATGTTGATGGATCGATAATAAAGTTTGACTTGGATTCTAAAGAAACGATATCAACGATACTAGAATCAAGCTTAAAGGTTGTAAAGTCATTAACTAACGCAGCTTCGGTATTGCTACGGCCCGGGTTCCAACGTTTTGGCTCTTTTCTTTATTTTTATGTGTAAAGGAATAACATCACTGTTTACTTTTTCTAGAACAATATTTTTTGGACATTATTTTTATAGTAACTTTCGTTTTATATATAGCGAGTGTTTGAAAAATTACAAAAAATATGAATTTTCTGCGTGTTGTTTTCGTGAGTGTTTGAAAAATCACGAAAAATATGAATTTTCTGCGTGTTGTTTTC